>CABFWO010003081.1:65943-98080 GCA_902155825.1 Timema genevievae | reverse complement strand
ATCACAACTTGTGAATGTGTGGAATGCCAGGCCTCCACCGTGGTTCGGATTCAACGTTAAACTGTAGGTCCTCCATTTCATCTCAATATCACCCTACCATTACACATTAGCGTGCGTATAACTCGAATGGGTAGTAAGACGCGGTGCTAATAATAATATAAGATAGAATCATAGCATAATCCATCAAGACTGCTTGCTACCTTACAGGGTAAACTGAGTGCAGGGCTACATGTACTGTTGGTAGAGAATATGATGCTAATGCTGCTTGTAGCCTATACAGCCGGGAGGGGCTGTGTTTACCGAATGTATTGATCCAAGCAGGCATTCACCCCCATCTATTGGTCCAGCACAAACCTCACTGTTACTGAAATAACGGGCCGTTAGTCACGCAATGGAATAGAACACAAGGTTTATCTAGGAATTTAAAAAAAAGGTAGTGTTATGCTTGTTTATTTTATTTATAACTAGATAATAGTGTGTGTGTGTTTCATTGCTAAAACTAATCATTAAGTCTATTATTTTCACTTTAAATAATATTGATCTAAACATTTAAGGGTGAAGGAGTTATTTCCCCTAAAATGTTTAAAACCTTTTTCCTCTTTATTTTTTTGGAGTAGTTGATTATTTTCTAAATAAACAATAGCTATTATTCTAATTATTGGGAAACATGTTAGAATTTGAAGGCGATAGTAAAATAAAATTAACAAGATTACATCTAACTAAAACATCTTGTTAACAATTATCTATCTTCTTCAATAAATTTGTATTTACCGTTAACATAATATAACTAATATTATATCTACAGTAAACATAGTAAACCAAAGTTATATTTTCTGCAAACACAATAAACAATATTCTTCCTGCCAAAAACATAATAAGCGATAATTTATCTTCCAAAAACGTAATAAACATTATTCTTTCAATACTATGTATGATACAAACATAATACTATACACGGGAATAAATCTTTCTCGATCATAATAAACAATATTCTCTCATATCTTGGCCAGTGAGGAAAGTTGACTAATATAATATAAAAAATATTCTCTCATATCTTGGCCAGTGAGGAAAGTTGACTGATATAATATAAACAATATTCTATCATATCTTGGCCAGTGAGGAAAGTTGACTGATATAATATAAACAATATTCTATCATATCTTGGGCAGTGAGGAAAGTTGACTGATATAATATAAAAAATATTCTCTTATATCTTGGCCAGTGAGGAAAGTTGACTGATATAATATAAACAATATTCTCTTATATCTTGGCCAGTGAGGAAAGTTGACTGATATAATATAAACAATATTCTATCATATCTTGGGCAGTGAGGAAAGTTGACTGATATAATATAAACAATATTCTATCATATCTTGGCCAGTGAGGAAAGTTGACTGATATAATATAAACAATATTCTATCATATCTTGGCCAGTGAGGAAAGTTGACTGATATAATATCCAGATGACCTCCTAGAAACGTTCATTCCAAAGGTTGTCCTCCCTGCAGAACAGGCGGATAATTGCCTGCTTTCTCGTACACCGAGGTGGAAGAAGAACAGAAAGCTCTTTTATCAAATTTCCTCTTGTTCCAGAAAATATAAAGAGGTAGGAGGAAGGGTATTCCCTTATTTTTATTGCCATGCACTTTGCTTGCCCTTAGGGGGAGAGGGGGCGAAGCTGTTGTCTGTCTTTTTTCAGAATTGCGTTTGGGGGGACGGGGGTGCTAGTATAGCTCACGAAAAAGAAACATTACACGCCATTTATTTTACGTTGATTTGATTAATTTTCCTCTGTGATGTACCCCCCCTTATCCCGGTGGTCTCAGTAGCCCCAGGATATGCAATTACGTTTCTACAGAGAGCACTTTGCCAGCCACTGGACCACGCGCTTCTTTTTATCATTTCATACTTGTATTTTTCTTTTTACTTTCTCCATCTTGATTTTCATGTCCCCCTCCCTCGTTCTTCCGCCTTCTCTTTTATATAAAAACAAGTATAAAGTGGTTGGAAAATGGATAGTAATTGTGTGATCCTTGGTGGAGTGGATTGAGAAACGTTTGATCTGAGTAATTGCATTGACCTTGACGGAATGGAATAAATTATGTTGAGAGCAGAGTGTCTTCTATGGGGAACACTCAACGGCTGCACGTTCTAAACAAGGGACTGTTGGATGAACTAACTAAACTGGCTTTCAAACTGCATAAATAACTGTCTGAGTAACTAATTAATAAAGTAATTGGTGACCTGGTGGTCTAGGGGTGAGGTGTCGGACCTCTGTGTTGGGAGTCCGGGGTTCAATCCTCGGTCCCGACATAGATTTATCTGATTGCCAAACCCTTCCTTCATCTCTGACAAGACGTGTATTAATCACAACTTGTGAATGTTTTGAATGCCAGGCCTCCACCGTGGTTCGGATCCCACGTTAAACTGTGGGTCCTCCATTTCATCTCACAATCACCCTACCATTACACATTAGCTTAGGTGCGTGTAGCCCGAACGGGTAGTAATACGCGGTGCTAATAATAATAATAATAATAATAATAATAATAATAATAAAGTAATTAATTAACCAATTGAATAAGTATCTAAATAACTTACAAACTGGCTAACTAACTGAATAAATAACTGGCTGAGTAACTAATTAATATAGTAATTAATTAACTAATTGAATGAGTCGATAACTAACTTACAAACTAACTGAGTAACTAACTAACAAAATAATCAACAATCTTACTAACTGAATGAATGAATAACTGCCCTGGTAACTCATTGATGGAATAATTACTTAACTAATTGAATAAGTAGCTAATCACTTACAAACTAATTGATAAACTAACTGATCAGTAGCTAATGACTGATCAATTAATTACCTAATTTATTAAGTAGCTAACTAACTTAAAAAATGAAGTGAAACAACTAATTAACTTTCTGAATAAATAACTTGCTGAGTAACTAATTGACTAGCTAATTAACTTACTGACTAAAATTTAATAACAAACTATAGTAACTAACTGACTAACTTAGTAACTATTTAACTATGTATTTAACTAGCTAACTAACTTTAATTTGTTGAATACATCATTTATATCTATTAAATAAGGTAGTTAATGTGCAATTATTTCAAGGTCTAACTACAATACAGTTTAATTCGATCACATGTTAGTGAATTTTGAAACTAGCTTGTGATTTTAAACAAACATTTTACCCAGCAAATAACTTTTAAAAAAAATTTAACCCAGGTCAGAAAATCACAAAGTTAAACGCTCAAATCTAACACCGCCATCTGTTACTTTTACCTACTAAGTAACCAGATGAAGCAACATAGAGGTAGTAAGGTTGGGTTTTTATCCATACATAATGCATAGCAAATAATGAACAACGCATAGCGTGCAGTGCGCAATTCTTAGTTAAAATACAACGGTTTATAATGAAACACAGTGTTTAAAGTATTAACTAAATCGGCTGTCTTTTATCTTTAGAAAATGCCCTGACTTCTTTGCCCTAGTAGATAAGATCTTTAAAAATACTTCAATAGAGGTGTCACTCAAAAATCTACTTTAGTTAAAAATTAAAATGTATTTTTTTAAATTTTAAATTAACCTAATTTAAGTGGTGCTTGTACTTTTTTTTAGCACCGCGTCTTACTACCCGTCCGGGTTATACGCCTATATACTAATTACATTAATGTGTTAAGGATTATGGAGCTTTTTTAGTTTAGAGGGAGTGTACCCGCATTTGTATGGAGGGAGAGGGTAAAACCACTCTCGGTGCACCCGACCAGGATCGAACCCCGGTTCCCCAGTCTTCGGCAGTCTAATCCAACACGAGAATGGCGCGTTAACCCACGCGGCTACTAAAGCGGGTTTGAATTATTCACTTTTTCGAATTAACTACTGTCGAATTGGCCAGATCTGACTGTATTTCCTCTTTATTTTTGATCATATATACAAGCGTTGTTATTGACACTTAGTATAAAAAAATCGTTGATAGCAAACAAGTATAGCTACCTCATACTACAAGGCATTTCAAACACGATCACATAAGCTAATTTCCCTCTGCTGTGTATACCGGCGTCTGATTGGCTTCAGAATGTCTCCTCGCATTCTCATTTGCTGATACAAGGACCGTGTATTTTAAGTCCATACGTAACGCATACAACGTTAAAGTAAAATCAACTTGATGCGTTGTGACCCGCCTCGGTGGCGTGGTTGGCTAACGCGCAGGTTTCGTGTTGAGCTAGACTGCCGAGGACGGGGAGATCGAGGTTCGAATATCGCTCAGGTGAACTGGGGGTGGTTTTTCCTAAATGTTTTTCCACTCTTCCTCAACGCAAATGTGGGTTCACTTCCTTTATATTCAACCTTCCCAATTACTAACCCATTAGAGTAATTAGTATTTATTGTATAATCCGAACGAGTAGTAAGATGCAGTGCTAAGTATTAATATTATTTATGCATTGTGCACTATTTACTATTCTTCGTGTATCGATTATGAACGTCATCATTGAAAATAATATGTTTAACTTCTTGCGCATTTATGCGTTATGGATGAATACTAACCCAGCCTAAGACTCCTTAGTCGCCAATAGCTGGGGTAAAAATCAAGATTCGTTCTTCGAACCACTGAGCTATTTGGACCAGCCACGTCACATTCGCGAAAAAACTAATATCTTGGTCGGAGGGCTTCTCGCAAGCTCTTCCTTTCTCTCTCCTTTTCTTCCTCTATTCCTCTGTCCATCTCTCTTTCATCTCTTGTTATTACGATATCTCTTGCCAGTCTACATTGTACTGGTACCGAAGTATGAAAACACTGGAGGAATATATCTCTCTCTATCTTTGTCTGACATTATCAAAACACTGGAGGAATATTTTCTTGGCCTTCTAGTGTTTCCGTAATTCAAGCGGAAATGTCAAGAATTTTTCTTTTCTCGTCAAAATGAGAAGGGATTTTATATATATCTATATCTATATATAGAGGATCAAAAAGAAGAAAAATACTGGCTTGAAAAGTGACTTGTACAGTCTGTTGATGTGATCATCGCACACCTCGTGCTAACATTGTATAGTTATTCATATTTTCGCAATAATATATTCGTTGTACATATTTTATGGATATTTTATTTTTTCCGTCGAGTCTTACTACCCGTCCAGGTTATACGCATATGTATAAATTACGCTAATATGTTGGAGCTGAAGTGGGTTTAATTTAGAGTAAGTGTACACACATTTGCGTGGAAGGAGAGTGGAAACCCGTTTAGGAGAAACCACCCTTCAGTACACCCTACCGGAATTCGAACCCCGATTTCCCGGTCATCAGCAATTCGTAAAGTGATGGCCTATAAGTATAACTATTTTAATTACACTTTTGTTTTAAGGCGTCACTCTTGCAATAGACTAGACTGTCTATGTTGGGGAGATCAGGGGATCGAATCCCAGTAGGGTGTGTTTTATTCATAAATAATTTCACTCTCTTCCTCCAATCAAATGCGGGTATATTTCCGATATATGTAGCCTTCTTCAGCCCTAACTCACTATCGCATCTAGTACATGTGCGTATAGCCCGAACAGGTAGTAAAAAAAACGCTTATGGGTAGCCAAATATAATTTAGAAGAAATGTACCCGCATTTGTGTGGATTAATCGTGTGGAAGCTATTCTTGAAAAACACCCTTATAATTTCCGATCTAGGATTATAACCCTGATGGGTGACCTGGTGGTCTAGGGGTAAGGTGTCGGACTTCTGTGCTAGGGGTCCGGGGTTCAATCCTCGGTCCCGGCACAGATTTATCTGATTACCAAACCCTTCCTTCACCTCTGACAAGACGTGTATTAATCACAACTTGTGAATGTGAGGAATGCCAGGCCTCCACCGTGGTTCGGATTCCACGTTAAACTGTAGGTCCTCCATTTCATCTCTCAATCACCTTACCATTACACATTAGCGTAAGTGCGTATAACCCGAACGGGTAGTAAGACGCGGTGCTAATAATAATAATAATAATAATAATAATATAACAACCCTGACCTCCCAATCTTCGGAAAAAACAAACACAACTATCCTGATATTTAGTCTGCGAGTGTAGAATATCCAACGATCTGTTGATTATCTTCTCTAATAAATATCGTGTATCATTACCCGAGCTAATGTGTAACATACTATTAGACGGACTACATTGTATCCTTGTGTTTGGGGCTGAGAGTACTAAGACAATAGTCTCGACTTACAAACTAACATAACTGACGGTCCCATACAACTATACTAATAGATTAATGCATTTCTTCATAACTTCGTGTTGGCTATAATAACTTGCGCTTTATTACGGATAAAATATAATACGTAGTTATAAATACGTTGTAAGAACTAGTTATCTTATATGTAAGGTTATAGTAACTACTAATGTCTTCTCTGAGCAGGTAATAATGCCATACCTGAGTAAATAATAATATTATATTTTAGTTAATAATGTTGGTATTTACTAGCTAATAATGGCATACTTGAGTAGTTAATAATGTTGATACAGCGTCACTAATAATGTTGATACAGAGTCACTAATAATGTCGATACCGAGTCACTAATAATGTTGATGCCTCAGTCACTAATGTTGATATCTCAGTCGCTAATAATGTTATACTTGCGTAGCTAATAACGTTGATACCCAAGTCACTAATAATGTTGATACCGAGTCACTAATAATGTTATACTTGAGTAGCTAATAACGTTGATACCGAAGTCACTAATAATGTTATGCTTGAGTAGCAAATCATGTTGATATCCGAGTCACTAATAATTTTGATAACCGGTTGAGTAATAAAGGGCTAATAATATTTATACCTGAGTGTGTAATTATGTCAATACCTGAATTGTGGGATAACCCGATACAATATCTAGATTATAAAAATTTTAAAGTTATTGATTTCTAAAAAACAACTAAAGCTTGTCATATCCCGGAAATATTGCGGTAATTTATTGTCTTAGACTACCATGGAAACAATCAGGAACCCTTTTGTTGGAGCATTCAATTTCTCAAGATGACGTAAGCAATTAGAAAGGACGTACTAAATTACTTTAAAATTCAATACGATGATGTTTATTATAAGTTTAAAAATAACTGGCCGCATTTCAACTTTCTTTTTCTTCCAGGTGTTGAACATTTTCTTTCGAACCTGTCTGTACACCTTGGAGAAATAAATGAGGAATAAAAGAAGGGTTTGAGAAAATGGCAAAGAGGAACTGAAGAAATATAGTTTTATGGACGAGAGGAGGTAGCGAGTTTCATCACCATGGAATAAATCCATGTTCTAAGTTGGGCCTAGCTGCCCTCTTGTGCGGGGCATTATGGGGCTTTTTATCTGGGCTACTACAATCTCACATCGTGATACAAGCTGGACTAGTCATCATGTCCTAGCATCGTGATACAAGCTGGACTAGGTCATCATGTCCTAGCCTCGTGATACAAGCTGGACTAGGTCATCATGTCCTAGCCTCGTGATACAAGCTGGACTAGTCATGTCCTAGCCTCGTGATACAAGCTGGACTAGCCATTCTGTCCTATCATGGTTTTGCAAGCCAGACTAGCCATTCTGTCCTATCATGGTTTTGCAAGCCAGACTAGCCATTCTGTCCTATCATGGTTTTGCAAGCCAGACTAGCCATTCTGTCCTATCATGGTTATGCAAGCCAGACTAGCCATTCTGTCCTATCATGGTGATGCAAGCCAGACTAGCTATCTTGTTCTATCATGGTGATGCAAGCCAGACTAGCCATCCTGTCTGTTTGATCAGGTCTTCTTGCCAGTTTCCACCGGAGCGAGTAGTGAAAGTAAATACAAAACTCTCTTCCTGGCGCTCACAAAATAAATAAATGAAAGAAAACAAAAGAGCAAAAACAACATGGAGTAAGTAATTCAGGAGACGTTTTTAAAACTGAACTGTTTCCTCTCAGTGTTTATTTAACTCTTCATGAAATCTCTTTGTTTCTTCTCCCTTATAGCTGGTTTCTTTTATTCATCAAGTATTGTTTGATGACGACATGAATTAATTCTCTTCTCATGGCTACAACCTATTGCAATCACGTAATGGTTTCTACTGATTGTGTTTGTGCAAGTTACACAGAACTTACCAACTAAATGGTTTGTACTACGTGTACTGTCTATCCAGACATACTCTCATGTATTCATTCGCCAGACCATGTGTTGAGTTGTTTTCAAATTTGGCATTCAAAACGTTCACAACAAACAATTATTGGTTTTTAAATACCTTTTTTTGTTTTAAGCGTTTTTATTATTTTACTAAAACACGTAGTTATGAAAATAATCCTTTGGACGTTTCTATTTGGAATGGACTCTGTAACTCACTTTTAAAAAAAAGGCTTTACAAACAAGGGCTTTTAAAATTCAGCTTTATCTTCATAAATTAAGATGGTGAACTAGAAGAAATGAGGGTGGTTGATGACGTCATATAAAATGTGTGTGGTTGTGTTCGTGAACATGTGTTTACACAATAAAAAAAAGTTTTACGTTATAAAATCGTCTATCTATATTGGTGGCCAGTTATAGGAATATACACGTGTTAATTTATTATTTCATGTTTTATAACGTCTTGTTTTCAACGAGAAACATAAAACATAATAGTTTTATTTATATCTTTTGTTCTTAAGGGTGTTACTTGGGGGAACACCGAAAGCTTTGCAGCTGTTTCGAAATTCTGGATTGATATTTCTTAAAACGGTTTTCAACCAAATTTAGGCTTAAGTTTTGACCAGTTAAAGAGTTTAAACTTTAAATTTAAAGTTTAAAAATAAAGTCTGGTAGCTTATATAAAACCTTAAAAAAACAATCCTGCATTTGCTTCAAATTTTCTGTTGTGACCCTATCAAAAAATGACTCTATTTGATAGAGGATGACTAGTTCTACGTCTCTATCGTTTTATTTTAATCTCAGAGGTACAAATATTGGCGTAAAGCGTAGCTGAATTTTTTTAAATTTAAACTTAAATTTTATATTTAAATAGGGACCTGTTGATAGCTTTTGCCTACAGTTTGGTGAAAACCATATTTAAAAATATAAAACCATTTCTTCAAAAATGTGGGATTTCCAAACGCATAAAACGCCCTCCCCATATAACAGCCTTAAAATAAGTTACGGTAAAGCTGATAACAAAACTTTTTGAAGCGAATGCCACCAGGGCTTTGTCAGCTGGAGCCATTCCTGGTCTTCTACTTCGGTGTCGGATATGTTACCGTGCTCTGGGTTCGGGGCGTCATGTGGTTGCAGTTACGTCATCTCTATGAGATGATGATGATGATGGTGATGATGAGTTGCCAGTAGCAGTCTTAAATATAACTTAAGCCTATTTAACCAGGCCATGGCAACCGAAGGAACATTTTTTAAACATTGCTTCTTCCTAACCGTTCGGGTTGTACGCTTATTTACTAATTACGCTAATGATAGGAAAGTTATATACTAAAGTAAGTGTACCCGCATTTACGTGGAGGGAGAGTGAAGAGCCCTTTTGCAAAAAAACCACCCGACCGTGATTCGAACCTTGATCCCCCATGTCATCGGCGGTCTAGTCTACTGCGAGACTAACGCGTTAGACCGTGCGGCCACCGGAGTGGGTCACAGGAACAATGAACCCTTCTGTAAAAATATCTATGCTACCTCCGAGAATCGAACCCGGGAGCTATGTATTATTAGCCAGGAAAGCTGACCGCTAAACCAAGCGGGTGGCCAGTAAAACGGTAATCCTTAGGGAAGTACTAGAAGCTTTTGCTGGCAGGTAGAGTGAAGGAAGTGACTATCACTCACCACCCACCTCGGCGGCCGAGGGGTCTGACGTGCTACTCTCGTGTTGGACTAGACTGACGAGGAGATCTGGAATCGATCCTGGTCGGATGCACTGAGGGTGGTTTTCCTTCTAAATGGTTTTCCACTCTCCCTCCACGCAAATGCGGGTACACTTCCTCTAAATCATTATTTCTATTAGCACCGCGTCTTACTACCCGTTCGGGTTGTAATCACTTACACTAATGTGTAAATGGTAGGGTGATTGTGATATGAAATGAAGGCCCTACAGTTTAACGTGGGATCCGAACCACAGTGGAAGCCTGGCATTCCTCACATTCACAAGTTGTGATTAATACACGTCTTGTCAGAGGGGAAGGAAGGGTTTGGCAATCAGATAATGGGTTTGGCAATCAGATAAATCTGTGCCGGGACCGAGGATTGAACCCCGGACCCTCAGCACAGAAGTCTGTCACCTTACCCATAGACCGCCAGGTCACTCCTCTAAATTAAACCTCTCTAATCCCTAACCCATTAGTGTAATTAGTACATAGGGGTATAACCCGAACTGATAAGAAGATACGATGCAAGAAAAAATCACTCGCTCATGCGCAATCCAGAGTCAACTGTTTTAATGAACTCTCCCTACACCCGGGGAGAGAGAGAGGAGGCTTCTTTATTCTTTTTAACTTGCTATGTGTCGTGATTGGTCGGGTAATTGGCGGGAGGGACTATCCATGGATGTAGGACAATCGCCCGACCAGACGAACCCTAGTATTATGCAAATGGGTCCCTCGTCAAGTCTTGATTAGAGGGAGCTTTACCTCCCTCTTCCCCCCCCCCTACACTTCACCCTTTGACATTCTGGCTCCCGATTGGTCGAGCAGGTGTCACGTGGGACCGCTCATTGATCGCACGATCTCTACAGACTCGTTCTAGTGCCAGTAGCGACTATCGGTGTCTTGGACTCTTTTAACCTGATACAATATGAATGGTTAGGCTGAATGATCAAGAAAGGGTGACGACATTTGCCTAGAAAGATGAATGGAATTCCATATAAGAAACTGGTCGCGACGTATCTCCGGCTTCCTGGGATAGTCTGGTGTGCTGACCTTGTGCCTAAACGTGTTGGCTCAAATCAATAATAGTCATTTGGTTTTTATTTGGTTTGCAATGGCTTTCAGAAAGTGACCTTATCTTTGTCATGGCATGCAAACGTAGCAGGCAGCTCTTCAAGAACAAACACACTACAGCACTAAGTACAGTAAGTTCTCAACTTACGCGGTTGATTCATTTCTGCGCAAGTTGAAATACCGCGTGAATTGAATAGTGCTTAAATAAGATTTTTTTTTTTTTACAAATGCTTGTTTCAAAATAAATATAAGGATCACTACTTTGTTTACAAAAGTACTACATGGTCCACGTAGAGACAAACAAAATGTTGATTACACTTTCGGCCTTGCGTCAGCTTACTAGGAGCGTCATCTATTTTATTTGGTGGCGCCTGAGAGTTGTCGTTGATGGTCGTAAGTCGGAAGTACCGCTATCTCGTATCTACAAATACGCGCATATTGAATCAGTGTAGCATCAATAACAAGGCCAATGCCTGCAAAACAAAACCAGTGTTACCATAACAAGGCCAGCGCCTGCATAACAAGATCAGCTTAACCATTACACCCATAACAAGGACCGTGCGTCTATAACAAGTCCGGTGTCTGCATAACAAGAACACAAGCGTCTATAACAAGGTCAATGTCTGCATAACCAAATCAGCTTAAACATAACAAGGACCGTGCGTTTATAAAAAGACTATTGCATCAATAACAAGGCTAATGTGCTCATAACAAGACTATTGCGTCCATAACAAGGCCAATGTGCCCATAAGAAGAACATTTTCGGGAACTTTGGCTTAATACCTGGATAGCTCAGTGGTTAGAGAATTGGCGTACTAATCCAAAGGTCCCGGGCTCGATTTCCGTGGCCAGGTGTCAATTTTCAGAATATTATATCTAGATGCGAGTAAATCCTCACTAAAACAAATATAATAGCTTTGGCTATTTGATTCTTAAATATTTTTAGAGTTATTTTGATTGTTTTCCAATGAACCTCATAACGCCACAACTTTCGAAAATAGCTTGTAAAGATGATATTTTAATACTTTTTAAAGAAGTAATTCACAAAACCCTTTACTTATAGTGAAATTAAAGTAATACGGATACAAAACACAAACTTTGATATACAAATTCTTAAAAAATTATATTAAAATACTTGTGGAGTGGTGGGTATTGTATCCAAAGGGATACAATAACGCCACACAACAAAATAAAAATTTGCAACAAAGATAATATGGGTTTAATTTTAGCAATTATTCACTGTCATAGTCTGTCCATATATCGCACCATCCTTTTTTTGTTACTAGACCCGCACAACACTTTTCGTGGAAGCATCTCTTGCACTTTACACAGTGGATCTAATTTATTTTCCCCTCTGCATCGGCATAGTGGTATCCCCCACAGTCACCAAAGTAATTACTAATATACTTATTGGTTGTGGAACTTGTGGGGTGGAATTTGATTCTTTGCACTTTGCAGGAAACGAAAGTTTTCGTGGCACAACAGCAAGTACATTCTTGGACCTCCTCATATTGGGTTGTTTTCTTCTGATTTCTGGTGTTTTTACTACCATACTAAAGGATGGTGAAGCTTGATCGAAAGAGTTTTAAGTTTTTTTTTAAATTAAGTGTGTATCAGAAGTTTCCATAGAACTGATGCTAGGGTTGGTTCTGGGCAATGATTCAGGCAAAAAAAAATCCTGACAGTGTGCTAGGAGCAAATGCTGTGGGTGGAATGTTAGAAGGATTAAATGGGTATATTCCTGTGGCACGAAAGGCCGAAACAGCGCTATCTGGTGTTGCTGCTTTAACCATGCACCACAAAAAAAATCTTAGTAAACTGCAGGTTTCCAATAGGGTGACCGGGGTTTGTTCTGAGAAATGTGTCCTCAGCTTGAGTGCAGTAGACTATGAGAGCCTTGAACGCTCTTTTTATAAAGGCTGAAGTTTGTGTCTACAATGGGCCGGCAAAATCAGAAGTTGAATGTCAAGAGATTCTGCTTTGTCCAAGACGCTCATGACCTGATGGCTTACATGGACGTCCAAGATCAGGAGAGCGATGTTTGTTAAAATGATGCAACCAGCTACAAAACTCCTTCGTCTGCGTGTAACAATTCTCAGCCATTGTAAAAACATAATCCAAAAGAAAGACCATTCCCATTCTCAAATTTCTTATTTTTACCCTCAAAAATAATGAAATGAGGAATCCAGTTAGAGCGTGTAGCATTTGTACAAGCTGCAACTGTTACAGATTCTCCTTTTTTCTGCCTTTGTTGCGGAGTGAACTCGTTTACTTCCTTTCTCAGCAAGAATTTTTTTCTAGGTTCCCATATCACAACTGGAGGCCTCTCTCATCAACATTATAAATTAGTTGTCAAGATGTCCATTTCAGCAATGATCTCTTCCAATAATTTGTAATAGCGCTGTACAATTTCTTTGTTGAAACGCATCAACATGCCATAGCTAAGAGGTTCTGAAGTTCTCATTGATCGTTCAGGACGACAAAGTGTGAAACCCCCCAAACCATCATCTCCCAGTTTTCTCACCACAAAACTGTTTTTTAATGTTATTCGCACTACAGGACTTAAACACTATCACACAAACTTGATTTTTCGCTAAACTAAACCCCACTAGTTGCATTCTTTTTTATCCTCCCAACGAGATTACTTTCTTGTTATCCACTCAAAGTTATTTGGCACCCAAGTGTTTAAACACAACTGCTACGCAATAGATGATCGCGTAAGGTTCTCCGAGGAACGGGATGTTTGCTTCCTTAGCAGCAGCCAAAACTTTTGATCCTTGACGAACGAGTTCTACTTCTCTCAGTAGCTGCTCTTGGGCCCAATCACCTCGAATGCCCAGATATTTGTATCGCGACATTTTACCTAGAAAAAATCTGAGCCAATTACTTTAATTTCAAATGTCTGAAATGCATTTATACTACTATAAAGCCACATGGCTGACTCACTCACTGACATTAATGTTTACCCACTTCCAGATGAGCTAGAAACATGGAGTTTGGCAAACTTATAGCTTCTAGCCTGTAACCGACGGGAAAAATTCCCAAAAGTAAAAAAAAAAAAAAATGTAACCACCGAAAAAAATTCTAAATGGCTGAGCAACTTTAAAGTCGGTGTGGTATATACAATACAATACAATACAATACAATACCGGTAAATTTAAGTTGTTACGTTCAAAACAACGCTGGAATTACATAAGTTTATATCCACTTGCAAAGAAAACTCACTGGGGGTTTCAAAGCGAGTAAAATATATAAAACTATAACATTTTAAAGAAGGTTTGTTTAAAAACACTCCAAAAATTATTATATTAAATGTGGAATATGCCTAATACTATAGTGAGAGTATTGTATACAGACACTTTACATTTATTAAGCCCTATTAAAAATCATTAGTAAAAATACTATTTTAAAAAAAAAGAACAACCTTTTCTTGCTATTTCTTCATGTCAATTTATGTGCAGAACCAAAGCCAAGCGTAGAAATTATTGACAGGAAGCCAAATTTAAAATTTTAGAAAATAAAACTTTTACTCAAAGTGAAGTTTCTGAAATTGGAACAAGATTCTTCTTTGAAGCACTGGAAAAAAACTATTGACTTATTTTCAAAATAGCTACCACTCAACTGAAGCCTCCCCCTGCGAGGGTGTGATGGCCCAAATAAGGGTAGTCGTCCCTTCCCGCAATCCCAAGTACGAGAGATTTACAACAACAAAAAGGTGGCGTTATTGTAGCCAATTACCCTACATATAAATATTATTTTTATATTCATATATATATACATATGTAGATGAATGTATATTATATATGTTGACCATAAAAGAGCAAAGGACAGCTATATTTTTTATCCGATCGGGTCTTGTGAACAATTTTTTATAAAAATAAGTCCACGCCCTTTCTTTTACCACACATGTGAACTCTAGAAAAGCCAGTGACAGCTAAATGTTTTTTCTGATCGTAACATGTAAACTCTCTTTAAATGGGTTCTAAATTAAAAATCGATATTTTTTTACAGTTGCTTTGATTGTGTGTGAGTTGTTTCTGGCAACTTTGTGATATTTAAGTGCAAGAGACGCCATATAAATTTTCTATTTTTTTTTATCTGATCGGGTCATGTGAACTATTTTTATGTAAGTAATTCTGAACCCTTCCTTTTACCTGGAGGAGTATTTATTCAAAAAATAGATAGTAATTTTAGAGTTATTTCGATAGTTTTTTTCCCCCTGTCTGCATAACAATTCCGGTATATCCAAAACGAGGACAGTGTATCAATAACAAGACCATTGAGTCATCATGCTAGTTAATTTCGGTGGATTTTTGAAAATTTGGCAACTAAGAAACTTTCTACGTTATTGACAACATACTCCCCATTTAGGAAGGAAAGTAATTTAAAATCTAAAACTAGACTCGAGAGTCTTACATCTAAACAAACCTTTTTAAAAATAATCTTATCTTCTAGTTCCACCTTTAAAAAAAGATATATATTGGATCGACCCTTTTTATTTTATTATTATTATTCTATTTAAGAAAAGAAATGTTGAGCATTGCCTGAAGGCAAGCGAGCGAGTGAGGGAAAGAAAGGACGACTGGAGAGAAAGCAAGGGAAAGCAGGGCTGGCTGGGGCAGCCAAATTTCTCTCGCTCCAAGGAGCAGTGGCATTATTACTTATCTCTGAGGGTCAGGCTGCCCTTGGTTGAGGGTTGGTTGGGGGGGGGGGATACAGATAGCGAGGACCGGGCTGGAAATGGGGGACAGTCTCTTCACATTAGTTGGGGGCTGCGTGCTCCTTGGGTGCTAGAATAGAACTAGTGCTAACTATTAGTGCCAACTAGTGTCATGTAGAGATATATATATCATCACAGATAGTGACTTGTGTACTGATATATATCAGTACGGTCCCTTCTAGCTAGTGACTGGTGTACTAATATTTCTCAGTACGATCCCGTCTAGCTAGTGACTAGTGTACTGATATTTCTAAGTACGGTCCCATCTAGCTAGTGACAAGTGTTCTGATATTTATCAGTATGGTACTTTCTAGCTAGTGACTGGTGTACTGATATTTCTCAATACGATCCCGTCTAGCTAGTGACTAGTGTACTGATATTTCTAAGTACGGTCCCATCTAGCTAGTGACAAGTGTACTGATATATCTCAGTATGGTACTTTCTAGCTAGGGACGAGTGTACTGATATTTCTCAGGCTGTTAGTTTGGTTCCCAACTCTCTAGTCTCAAGAGATAATAAATACACGGACCTTGAAATGAATTGTGTTTTGCTAGTCAGGAAACTACTTTTGTTTCTTTAACTATAATGTATTTAAAAAAACGCCTAATAGGTATGTAATTATATTACATTAAGAATCTATCGCAACTAATCACAATAATTTTTTGGACCCACCGGGATCCAAACCAAAGTTTAACGGGGTTAACAGAAAATAAAATCTCGATGAATTCAAAATTCATCGAGATTTTATTTTGGCTCAGTTTTCTTTTCTGTTGTTAGTTCAAAAATGAAATTGCTATCCAAACTGGAAAATAAGAGTAGGCAACTTTGATAAGTCTAAAAAGGGTAGTCTACATGTACTATTTAAAGATTACGGTTGGCTTAACCCTATGCACGCACGCACACACGCACGCGCGTGATGGGTGGAACAGGCGAGGGGGGTAGGGGGCATTAGTCGTCCAAAGAACAGGACAAGTTCGTATTTTTAAACCACCCAGTTTGTCCCCGGGAAGCAGACTAATTTCTTAGCTAATATCCCCCCTCCCCACCCTCTCTCTCTTCCCCTTTCGACCGGCTTTTGTTTGATACTCCCTCCCCCTTCCTTTCACTCCATTCTTACTTCCTCCTTTTATCAAGTTCCTCTTCATTTGATTGCTTCTCTGTCTCAATAAATTCTCTCTTCGCGCGGGGGTTCAGTTCCCGGACCTGTGATTGGTTCTCGTCAGGATGACTGGGAGGAGCCTCATTAGCAATTCCCTCCCTACCCTACCCCTCTCCCCTTTATTAATTAGCATCAACTCATTTTAATTGTTTTATATGGAGGCTACGGGCCAACGGGTCGTGTGTTTGATATTTATAAAATATAACCCACTTGTTTAAAGTAATTGTATCACTTGTTTGTAACCAACAACACATTGCCTGCCTTGAGGGTTTCATCCAAGGTTTATCTATTAAAATGTAGGTCTGGTCACGGTGTACATAGACCCAGATTGGGTGAAATGGGTGCCCTCCTATGGTGCCGTGTCACCGTTGCCGTCTTAAAAAAAATAATATAAAATCATATATTTTTTAAAGTGTGTGAATTATTTGGACATAGTTTATTTTATATTTATTTCCTTTAGTGTTTATTATTACTTGTATCACTGCTGGGAATATTATGCTGTGTACAGCTGGTACGCCTGCTTCCCTACTTCCGGCACCAAACTGCAGGACCCTTGTAATGCGACGTTAGATTGTTTTTAAAAAAACCTACCTGTTCCGTGAATTGTTAAAGTCTCCGTTATCTAAGTTGTATCATAATAAGTGCCCGGATTTTTATGACTTATGGATTGTAAAAAAAAAGTTATCAATATGATGACATTAAAAATGCTAAAAAAAATACTTCAAATTAAAAAAAAAAGAGTCAGAAATAAAATTAAACTCTGAAAAGAAAGCACATGAATGGATTAAACAAGTCCTTTATAATTTGAAACTAAACTACGCAAATTAAAAAACCTTTTAATTAAATAAACTCTTGTATTTCACTGAACATATAAACATTGATTTATAGATTAATACCTGCTTCAGAAGCTATAATCAATTAAAACTCCATTAATTACATATTTGTGTTAAGTTAAATTGAGACTATACATAATTAATTGTAAAATTACTTTATATGATCAATTAATTGAAATCCCATTAAATATATATTAGTTTTTTTTAAAGTTAAATGAAACATTTTAGAACTGTAAATATACTTTTAAAGAATAGATTAATTAAAATCCCTACAAAAATTTGTTTCGAGTTTATTTAAAAAATATTAATAGCTGTAAACATTTATTCAATTACTTAAAATCTCATTAAATACATATTTGTGTTAAGTTAAATTAAAAACATTAATAGTTCTATTTATTTGTTAAGTAAATTAATTAAAACCCTATCAAAAAAATTCTTTAAGTTAAGTTAAAAATATTAATAGCTTTAAACTTACTTTTTACTCATTTAAAATCTCATTAATCTCATTGAATACATATTTACGTCATGTTGGATAAAACAAATTAATAGTTGTAAATTTACGTCTTTTAGTCGTTTGTTTAAAATCGCACTAAACGAATAAGTTGTTTTAAAAGTTAAATATAAACATACACGCATTGAATAAAAGAACTGTACCGGGTTCGTATCTCTAAAAGTGTGATGATTAACAACTTGTATTTTGACTCGAATTCCTTGATATAAGGAGGAAGAGAGGGGGGGGGCGAATCCTCTAAGGACGAAGGAAAGTTTTAATGAATGAAGGAAGGTTATCCACGTCCGGATCACCCTTCGCTTCCGTCAGCCTTTTATCCCCCCCCTTTTTCCCTTTCCCAGGGATACATTATTGTTTCTTACACCCCCTCTTTCACCCCCCCTAACGTTCTTCCTCTCCTTTCCTCCCTTCATTCCTATAGTCCACCTTGTTCCTACTGTCCGCCTGTCCATCGGCTTCATTGACAAGCGAAGCGAAATAAAAACGAAGCCAATTTCATAAAATTAACCGGTATGAGGGAGTAGGGGGAGGGGGGTGAGGAGCTAACAAGGAAAGGTCGAACACGTCTCCTCAGCATCCGAGAGGCAGGGCAGAAACCTGGGAAATTGATTTCAACTGCGGACAGATCCCAATTTAATTAAAAAAGATCCTTAAAAATTCTTCACGTACGTGCTTCCTTCTCTCTCTCTCTGAAGCGAGCAACATTATAAGCTCCTGGAGGAAGATATTGACAAGCTCACAAATTGAATAACGCATCCGTTTTGGACCGATTCTGTCTCGCGCTAATTGGAAACTCTGGATTTCTGTGAGATATTGTGTCGGGGTCTGAATGGTCGAGTGGTCAGACTGGCGTCTCTCGATATAAATACACTAATAATTGGACAAAGCGCGTGTTGCAGCTTCGTGATTAAAGGCGACACCTAATTTGAGGGAAATAAACTCTCACTGAATTCAAGGTTGGCGGTTCTGAAGCTTCAAAATGTCTAATACAAACCTCAAATTATTTTAGAATGTTATACAGGAGGTAGTCGAACTCAGTGCTCTTAGGGTAAAGTGTTCGCCTCAGGACCCGAGGTTCGTGGGTTCAAACCCAGCTGTGGTTGACGGACTTTTCTTGAGCGATAAAAATCCGTAACACAACTTCCTTCGGAAGGAAAGTAAAACCGCCGGTTCCTATGTCGGTTGTGGCACGTAAAATAACTCTGTAAGGTATGTGAAAATACCTTTCCTGGCAAAATGTATAGGCTCTTTCGCTCTCGCTTATAGAAATTCTCGTGTGCTGGTATAATCAGTTAGCTCAGAAAGTTCACGTTAAATACCTCAAATAAATATACAGTGTGTTCCTTAACATGTGTAACTCACGTAAGGGTGATGATAGAAGTGTACACAAAAGTTTAGTTGGAGAACCTGAAGATAGAAGACTCTTTGGTAGGCAGAGACGATGATGGGAGATTAGAAGGTTGGGTGGAGGTGTCTCAGGAATGGAGCTTTCGTTCTGGCAGCCGTGAATTTTCTGGTTTCTTTTGGCCAAAGAGCTAGTTACACTATATATCATCAATGTTGAGGTAACTCCATGGCTACTATTGGGAAACAGCGTTGTCATTCTCTCGTTTTCCTGTGGTCAATCTCCTCTCAAATATAAGACAAGTTTGGCAACGCTGGTTAGTCGAGGCTACCAGTAGCTCTTTCTTACCTAAGCACATCACCTCCCGACCTAACTGAAAGCTAGGGGATTTGGTAACAGTTAACAGATAGAGAGAGAGCGAAGATAAAGCTTTTCTCCACAAGACCTGCAGTTACCTCAGAGGTAATATTGAGTGTGGTGGTTTAAGAGCTCATGCGTCAAAATTATGTTAAATTCCAAGCCACGCGACAGGCAACTAAAAGGACCCTACGCACCAAATGCATACCATTATCTTGGTTAGGAATCCTCTTTCTGGAGGTATTTTATGCTACTAAAATACCACTAAACAGTAGGTTTCTGGTACGAAATAAGACCTTCCAGAACGGACTCCCCACCAACATCAACCAAGGTGTATAAATGCTGTGTCTTGTTCCCTCCAACTCGTTCTTCACGGAATCTTCCTCGTCTTCTTGTAAGGACAACTTGTGGCTCAGTTCCAAGTAGAGAACGAACGATTCTTTCACCTGAACTGGTATAACTAGTTCACCATATTGAAGTTAGCCAGTTGAAATTCAACTACGAAGGGACTCGACAGTAAACAATCATGTTCGCTCGGGCCAGACAGAGACAAAGTGACTAATGGAGATTCGGTATCGAGAACAGTAGATATTGGTATCGAAATAATAGTATCTATACCCTGTTTAGGGCAGGAATGTGTGGTCTGGAAGGCCTTTTCCCCTGCCAGAATGCTACTATATATTAGGATTCTGGGTATGGAAAAAGATCTTTTAGGCCTACCTTCCTACCATGGATGGGGTATAGATCAATTCTCACTCATTCATACGTCAAGTCATGTGATGCGCAGCTGTTACTCTTGATACATATTATCATTTAAGGCCTAGGCGTGTTTCGGACTTCTGCAATCTCATATTTCACTCGAAGTTTGTTACTTTTAAAAATATATATATTTTTATGTTTTACAAAACAGAGCGTCGTGTGATTTGTATCCATGGCTCTTTCATGTTAACGGAATTAATCCCCCCCCAGTTTCAGATCTTTCTCGTGAATTTAGTACTCTCCATGGGCCAAAACTGTGTCTATAGCTCTAGTCACGGGGTCGCGGTGCTGGTGAAACCCCTCTTTGCGATTTTTTTAAAAAGAATATTTGAGGTAACTACAAAATTCAAGGTGTGATTTTAGGGAACGTGAGAAAAGGTTTGTGTTTTTGGAGTTTTGGTCAAAATTAATCAAATATTTCTCCAGTGGAAACATATAATTTTATTTTCTTCTCGTGGTTATATCAACAGTTGTTGAATATCTGTAAGAGATGTCCTGGAATTTAATGGCAACTTTTTTTCTTCATTTAAAAAGTTCCTCATCTAATGCTGCTATGCTCACGACAGATATTCAACAACTGTTGATATCACCGTGTGAAGAAAATTAAACTCTTATATTTCTATTGGATAAATATTTTATTTATTTTGTAAAATAAAAGGTTTTGATATAAAACTGAAAAAAAAAACACTTTTTCTCACGTTCGCTACACTCCCACCCTAAGTACTTAGCAACAGGCTATTATACTACTATAAAGCTACATGACTCACTCACTCAATCACATTAATGTTAACCCACTTCCAGATGAGATAGAAACTTGAAATTTGGCAAACTTAAAGCTTCTAGCCTGTAACCGACGGGAACATTCCAAAAAGTTAAAAATTCTAATTTTTAACCGCCGAAAAAAAATTCTAAATGATGGAGCAACTTTAAAGTCGGTGCGGTATACACAATACAATACCTCTAACTTTAAGTTGTTACGTTCAAAACAACGCTGGAATGACATTAGTCTACAACCACTTGTAAAGAAAACTTACTGGGGGTTTGAGGGGCGGAGCCCCCAACGAGCAAAGCGAGTATATATACAAATACATACGAGTATATGCCTACATTAAAAATATTATAACACCATAGTAAAACGTGAACATTGTTGATCGATAAAAAAATATGTTTGTAGTTTGTAAAAGATTATACCTACCAAACTGCTTAACCCGTCTCCAAGCAATAATCACCCTGTCCCAATATATATTATTATATAATGATGCATGGGTGTAGGTTGATTGCGAATTGGGCCAGCCAAATGAACTGCTCATTTCCAGTGAAATGAATCGCTTGGAACTGTTTCGCCCTGTCTAGTTTGAAGAACGGGGGGGGGGGAGGGGGGGTGGGGTAATAGTGAGGAGGAGGGACTTTAAGACCCCTCAAACAACCCCTGATATTTGAAGAGGGTTGGAGATGCTGAACAACCCTTTTATTGGTCCAGAACTAGACACCGCGCACGCTTGGGATGTCCCCCCCCCCCTCCCAACAGGGTGGGGGTTAATTCGTTACATCTTTTACCTGGATAGTATTTTCAAATGTATCAGAATATGTTAATGATATTTTAATGAAAGGTAAATACATGCCTGGAGAATGTGTTGGTAGCACTGGCCATACCCGCTTTGGTGGACGCGTGGTCTAAAGCGCTACTCTTTCAGTAGACTAGACTGCCGATGACGGGGAGATCGAGGTTCTAATCTCGGTCGGGTATACTGAGGGTGTTTTAAAAAATTGTTTTCCACTCTCCCTCCACGCAAATGTTGATAAACTTCCTCTAAATATAATCTTCATAATACTTAAAACCTTTACTGTAATTAGTACATAAGTGGATAACCCTAACGAGTAGTAAGACTCGGTGCTGATATAACTGAACATCTTATATGTAGGCACTACTGACTTCTGTGCTGGGGGTCTGGGGTTCAATTTATCGGTAGACTGACGCCGTACTATGTACACCAAAGAGGTTCATAATCAACTATTTGAAAGTTAGAATTATAACACCGCAAATCTGTGATTAGGTAATCATTGGTGAAACATATATTTAACTAGAGGTGGACAATATTAAAACCAAGAGATTCCATAATATTAATGTCCAAAGTTTTCTAAAAATAATGTAACCGCACTTGAATAATAATTGCCATAAAACAATAGGGCGGAATATTTGGAAGCTAATGTGGATGTTAAAATACTAACCAGAAGGTAGACCTCGCGTTAACTTTACGAGCACTTTAACGAGGACGCTAGCTCTAACCGAACATTGTAAAATCCAAAGTCATCGCTTAGCCTTATTTCAAGCCCTAACGAATAGAATGACATGACATTGTAAGGTTGGGCTATAGATGTCATTTAATCTCTAGTCTATGTTAAAATACTGTTTAATAGCTGTTATAAAAATTATAGTGTTAAAAGATCTCAAATCTGTTCGTAAAAAAGCGAAGTTTTATTCTTCCTGCGAACTATTTTAAAGCTATTAAGCTAATAATAATTGTGAATTTTGAACTCAAGGACGTTTGATCTTAGACTTAGAAATTTTGAAACTATACACACCCCTACTTTAAAAGTTATATATGTTGTTTTTTTTCAGCGTATGCCACAAGGGTTTCTCAGCTAGACATTCCTATTACTATCTTGTCTCAAGTCATGTTTTATCTTCCATTTCTCTAGTCTCTTCTTTCTGATCTATTTTTAACTTTACTATTTTACTTGATAATATTTTTTGTCATATTTGTGTGTGTGTGTGTGTGTGTGTGTGTGTGTGTGTGTGTGAGAGAGAGAGAGAGAGTAGGACGAAGTGTGCGACCCCCTATGCCTCCGACCCCCATGTGAATTGTAAACACGGCCCTGCGTTTTTGTTTTGAGCAAACATTTGTTGTTGTTGAGGGTGTAGTATTCCCCACAGGTGAAGGGGGAGATTGGTTTCCTTGTACTAGTAGTTGCTTCTTGCCTGGTCCTCGCTCTCTGGAGAAGCTTTTGGTACAGTCGTACACAGACAAATGTTGCTACGGTCAATTAAACCTGGTACAGTCGTACACAGACAAATGTTGCTACGGTCATTTAAACCTGGTACATTCATACACAGAAAAATATTGCTACGGTCAATTAAACCTGGTACAGTCGTACACAGAAAAATATTGCTACGGTCAATTAAACCTGGTACAGTCGTACACAGACAAATGTTGCTACGGTCAATTAAACCTGGTACTGTCGTACACAGACAAATATTGCTACGGTCAACTAAATCCCATCTGACTAATATAATTTGTGGTACTAGAATTTATATAGTTTTCCAGTTAGTTCTATTTTTGACTCTGATTGACTGGTTTTTTGTTGTATTATTGCTGCTTTAGATAAAGCTAGAGTTTAAAAAAAAATTAAAATCACTATAACCACGTACTTACTATATATCACCTTATTAAAATGCATATTATTTCAAAAATACGTATATTTATTAAGTGTTCAAATGTATTCATAAATTAAAATATAAAAAGTTTTTATCTAATTAATTAAAATGTATTTTGTCTTATGTGAAGTGTGAAAATCTATCTAAATAAACATACGTGTGCTGTCAACGGAGAAGAAAGGCAACATGACACACATACATGCCTTGTAGGTTGCCTATCTCCACGGTACAAGGGGAACAACTCGTGCATAGTGACAGCTAGGAAGACAACATGACACACATACATGCCATGTAGGTTGCCTATCGCCACGGTACAAGGGGAACAACTCGTGCATAGTGACAGCTAGGAAGACAACATGACACACATACATGCCATGTAGGTTGCCTAGCTCCACAGTACAAGGGAAACAACTCGTGCATAGTGACAGCTAGGATGGCAACATGACCCACATACTTGGCAATTAGGTTGCCTAGCTCCACGGTATCAGGGAATTTTAAGCAAATCTAACTAGCAAAGCAAATTATCATTATTAATATACGTAATTAAAACATATTAATTATCTATATTATTTTAACAAAAGTTTTTAATATATCAAATGGGCGTCATAGTTCTAAATAACTGTCGAAGTACTTGTTTTCTTGTTGGAATCGTCTGCTTTTGGGATAAGCCTATAGTTACATGAATTTCTTTACCATTATTAGAATTCCGTAATTTTAAAATCATTAGGTATACCATTTATTCCAGTTGTAAATAAAATAAAAATATAATTCTTTTCTTTCAGATTGATTCGGATAATCCTGTAAGAAATTTCGAATCTGAATCTAACTTAGATACGTATTACATTTGAAATTCCGGATCATTTAAAAGATTACAGCTGGATTTAAAATTAAAATTATAATTAAGTACTAGATTCGATGGAATGGAATTCTAAATACAATCTTATCAACTTGCTAATAAGGTGACCTAGTGGTCTAGGGGTAAGGTGTCAGACTTCTGTGCTGAGGGTCCGGGGTTCAATCCTCGGTCCCGGTACAGATTTATCTGATTGCCAAACCCTTCCTTCACCTCTGACAAGACGTGTATTAACCACAACTTGTGAATGTGTGGAATGCCAGGCCTCCACCGTGGTTCGGATTCCACGTTAAACTGTAGGTCCTCCATTTCATCTCACAATCACTCTACCATTACACATTAGCGTAAGTGCGTACAACCCGAACGGGTAGTAAGACGCGGTGCCAATAATAATAATAACTTGCCAATAATTTAACTTTTTATAGTAATTAAATCATCAATTAAAATTCACAATTTTACAATTTCAACATTAAATTTCAGATAAGTCATGTGGCCATATTTTATTTTAACAAATAAACTTATATTAATAATATATTCTTAGTTTGGACACAGATTTTATTACTATAATTTTTTTATTAGAATGAGTATAATTTAGTTTGTTATTTGTGTATAAAACTTTTCCCTAAAAATCTTCAGCTCGTATTCGATTCAAAATTATTACAAAGTATGATATTCTGTTTTGAATCGATTCTAGTTAGTAAGAAAAGATTTAAATTCTTTTCGAAACTGAAAATCTTATATTTGCACAGGCTTAAAGGTGGGATTGTAGGGGACGCGAGTAAAGTCCTGTGTTTTTGCAGTTTTTATGGCAAAACTTTTTTTGTCCAAAATTAACAAAATATTGCTCCAGTAGAAACAGAGTTTAATTTTCTACACGTGGTGATATCAACAGTTGTTAAATATCTGTCAAGAGCATAGCGGCATTAGATGAGAAACTTTTTAAATGAAAAGAAAACTATGTTATTATATTTCAGGACACCTTTGACAGATATTCAATAACTGTTGATATCACCAAGGGAAGAAAATTATATTTTATGTTTGTACTGGAGCAATATTTGAGTTATTTTGGTCAAAAAAATATTTTGCCTTAAAAACTGCAAAAACACCTGCTTTTTCTCCTGTCCCCTTACATCCCACCTTAAATCAGGTAAACATGAGTAGTTCAAGTTTTACGCTTGGGTAAACTCACTTGGTAATGTAATATCAGAAAAAGAAACTTTCTATCCAACTTTTGTTTTAAAATAATAGCGTTTTTGTTGATCTTTATAAAATAAAACTGTACAAGGGTGTGACATCCTAATAAATAGACCTAGTCGATCGACCTTGAATCTCGTATATTCATGGCGTGACCTCAGAATATACTAACCTTGTTTTATGTAATTCTCGCTTTTTGATATAAATGTGACCTTAACTACCACTTCCTCACTTGTATGCTTGACCTCCTAGTAGAAATACCTTTCCGAGTATCTTCATGTAGAATAGCCTTGCCTGTTGAGTCCGAGACATGACCTCCTAGAAGAGTGACATTGTCTAATAACTCCGAGACATGACCTCTTAGTAGATTGACCTTGTCTAGTAACTCCGAGACATGCCCTAGTAGAGTGACCTTGTCCAGTAACTCCTTGACATGACCTCCTAGTAGATTGACCTTGTCCAGTAACTCCTTGACATGACCTCCTAGTATAGTGACCTTTTCTAGTAACTCCTTGACATGACCTCCTGGTAGAGTGACCTTGTCCAGTAACTCCTTGACATGACCTCCTAGAAGAATGACCTTGTCTAGTAACTCCTTGACATGACCTCCTAGTAGAGTGGGATTGTCTAGTAACTCCTTGACATGACCTCCTGGTAGAGTGACCTTGTCTAGTAACTCCTTGACATGACCTCCTAGTAGAGTAACCTTGTCTAGTAACTCCTTGACATGACCTCCTAGTTTAGAGTGACCTTGTCCAGTAACTCCTTGACATGACCTCCTAGTATAGTGACCTTGTCTAGTAACTCCTTGACATGACCTCCTAGTATAGTGACCTTGTCTAGTAACTCCTTGACATGACCTCCTAGTAGAGTGACCTTGTTGACAGTGTAGTAAAGGCAGCCGTTCCATCCATCCCTCGCTGCATGTATAAGATCTGGACCCCTCATCCAGGCTTCCTCGCGGGATCGATACTGGGATGATAGAAGAGGGGCCCCTTTCTCGCCCCTCAATACAACACTTCCCCTTCCCCGGCCTTCCAACACGCTCTTTGGCGGCTACAGCTAGAACAATAGCAGAGCTGATGAGCATTTCACTATAACTACTGGCTGGGTAGTTCTCTGGTGCTAACAACTCAGATCATCTCTTTACTGGCTGGGTAGTTCTCAGGTGATAACAACCTAGAGCACCTCTCTAACTACTGACTGGGTAGTTCTCTGGTGCTAACAACTCAGATAATCTCTCTACTGGCTGGGTAGTTCTCTGGTGCTAACAACTCAGATCATCTCTTTTAACTACTGGCTGGGTAGTTCTCTGGTGCTAACAACTCAGATCATCTCTTTTAACTACTGGCTGGGTAGTTCTCAGGTGCTAACAACCTAGAGCACCTCTCTAACTACTGACTGGGTAGTTCTCAGGTGCTAACAACCCAGGGCATCTCTATAACTACTGGCTGGGTAGTTTTCAGGTACTAATAACTCAGATCATCTCTCTACTGGATGGGTAGTTCTCAGGTACTAACAACCCATATCATCTCTATAACTACTGACTGGGTAGTTCTTAGGTACTAATTACCCAGATCATCTCTCTAACTACTGACTGGGTGGTTCCTAGGTGCTAACAACCCGTGACTCAGTAGTTAGGTACCACAGGCCTTGATATAGCCCTGTAGTATAACGGTCGTGCTAAAGTCCTTAATAAACAGCACAAACTCAAATATATCTTTAATTCATAATAAATCAACCAACCACCTTTGTTGAGATGCATTTATTCTGGGTATTTGAGATTGGCGTCATACCAGACAATACCGGACCACTGAGCTAACTAAGCTTGGCAGTTCACCGGGGATGGTTGGTATGCTGCATAGGTCCACCATCCTCTTGGATCATCCCCTACACCTCATCCCACCCCCCTCTTTTGTTCAACCCCTGACATCCGAGGTTACATCTCCTGGCATGGAGTCACAACCGCTCATCTACAACTTCTGTTCCTCCTGTTCTTTATGCAACACCCGTCACATGACGGACACATCTCATTGTACAAGCTGTTGCTCCATGTCTTCATCGGGGAAGTTTGACATATCTGATGGAAATATTTTGTTATGACCAAGACCAGGCGTAACAAACTCTTTTGATCAGAAGGGCCGTATTGAACATTATAAAAATAAGTGTTACGGCACACCACACAGACTTTCTCCGCTTTTATCTTAAAATATACATTTACTAAAAACTCTTAAGATTTGTGAAACGAAATAGTAGGTCTATGACATTAGGAACACTGTTACAGAAAAATTAAGAAAAATAAAATATCTTTGTCTACGAAAGAGCATAAAAATTAAATTCATTTTAAAAGACCCGAATTAAAAAGTATATATATTTGCTTATGGCTCAAAAACTATTGGTTTTTATAAAAATATATTTCAAATCAAAGATTTTTATTTTTAACAGAACTACAATATTACAATAAGTAATAAGTAAGTACTATTTCAAATAATTGTGGAGAAACGATAAAAATTGGAAAATTTCCTTATGTAAGGTACCTTCAAAAGTTATTTTCGTGGGAAATGAGAATTTTCATCTTGTTTGTATTGATAAACAGTATCTAGATATAAAATTTAATCAAAATCATTAGAACGAATTTCAAGAACATCGTTTATTTCTCTTTTTACCCTTAAGTAAACTACCCTTAAATTTATGGTTGGAAATCTAATTCCAAAAAACACCTCGGGGGGACATTATGAAAACCCCAGATACCAAGTTTTAACCCAATCGGTAAAACAGTTTCTGCTCTAGCCCGAGGTACAGACAGCATCGCGAAAACAACTTTTTTGGTTTTAGGGGGTCATGAAACGTCGACATTTACAAAAATCTTGAGTTTGATTTTTTCGACGATCACAATACTTTCTCTCCAAGGGATTGAGAGTAGGTATAACTGATGGATTAAATATCTACGCTATTATACTCGTATTTGATAACTATTATAGCTATAGCCGCATCTAAATATCATATTCTTTAAATTGATAAAGACACCTAAACATAAGAATCAAACCCGGGACCTTTAGTTTATTACGCCATCGTTCTAACCACTGAGCTATACAGGAGTTGTCCCGTGCCCAGGGTCATTCTTCACTCAAGGCAGAGTCTGTAATGGACATGGGGAAATCAATTAAGATCACGATCTATCAGATAAATACTGAGAGGGCTGCTTTGTGAAAACAAACCATAACATCATATTATTAAATAAAAATAATTTCGTGCTAGTACCTTATTACTACAAGAAGAAAAGATAGGCCCCTATATAAGACAGTCATATAGACCCCCAATTAATTTTTTTAGCAGAAATTTAAAACTTTTTATTTGCATTATTGATGTAGATCAGAGGTTCCCAACCTTTTTGTACCTTAGAGCACATTCAAAGTTAACGGTTTCAACTAAATTTATAGCCGAACATAATTCATAATGCAAATAAAACACACACAAAAATACATATTATTTAAAAAAAATTGTGAGTTTATAATTTTAGAAAAAAAAACTTTTTAAATTCGCATATAAAATAACGCAAAGTTAGTCCAAAACCAGTTTAAGCAATTGAAACAATTTTTACCAAACCAAAAGACAATGTCAATAAATAAAAAAACACACGGCTTTATTTACGATTTTAACAAGACCAAAATAAATACACAAGGAAATATTTAACTACTCACCACCATTTTGGTGCTTGGGTACATTTTTTAAAATATCTGTTTATTCTGGCGACAAAGCTGGGTAGATCCATGTCAATATATTTATAAAGGAAATAGGAAGTAATAGCCTGTTATTAGTGAGTAGAATGATAGTTCCGAGTAATAAAGTACACTTTGAAAATGAACCGGCAAAGAAAGAGGGATGAGAGGGAGGGATTGGAAAAGGGGNGGGGGGGGGGGGCTTTCAATCACCAACTTCTTGAGAACAGCATACCTGGAGATAAGTACAAACTTGATTTTTGTCGGAAAAGTGACATTAAAATTATTAGTCAATAACTTTTCAGGTGTGGTCAAAAAGTGGCGGGCATACGCGAAAGGCCCGCGGTCATAGGGTTGGGGACTCCTGATGTAGGTAGATTGTCGGTCTTTGAATCTTGTGTCGAAGTCTCTTTCCATGAATGTTGACAAATTTGTGTCTGTAGGCCGAGATCTTTCGTCATTTATTTTATTTATACCTTTTAATGTGAGAAAGCAAATGTTGACATACATTTCACATATTTGATGTTCAAATTAAACAAATTTTGAGAATTGATACCTGATGAAAATAAAAGTACAAATTTGGTACATCTACCTCACATAGCCGATTTCCTCAATTAATCCAAAACCACCCAAATGTTGTGTTTCTACTATGTTTATATAAATGATAATAGGGTCTCATTGCATGGTGGTCCATCATGAGGTCCGCGGTCAGTACACAATCAGTATTAGGGCTGAATGTTTGACAGGTCTACTCTAGAACTATTTGAATCTGCATTTCCCTGAATATCTGTTGTAATCCTTAGTTATTATATTATTAGCACGGTTTCCAGTTAGAGTAATAGATAAACATTTATTGTTTTCTCGCTACCTTATCTTAATAACTGATGCTTCTTTAAATGGTTTAGTTTTATTGTGCTTTGGCCGCTACCCTATTTTTAATAACTGATGCTTCTTTAAATGGTTTAGTTTTATTGTGCTTTGGCCTGCTACCCTATTTTTAATAACTGATGTTTCTTTAAATGGTTTAGTTTTATTGTGCTTTGGCCGCTACCCTATTTTTAATAACTGATGCTTCTTGAAATAGTCAGGTTTGATATTTATTTTGCGTACTTTTTGTTAGCATAAACATTTTCCTGGTATTCTTTAGATTTTGTAAAACGTATAAAATTATTACGTACTTTTATATTAACTACTATATTTTTTATAATATGGTTTGTTGAAATTCTGATGATAAAAGTGGTAGTGTATCATTATTAATATTATTATTATTATTGTCTCAAATAATGTGTCCGTTTGGCACATAGTATGTAAGGAGGGGGCTAATGATATAAAGTCCATATTTACAACAGATTTTAATTGGATAGTTTCTGCAAATTATTTGGTTTTGTAATTTTTAGCAAGTTTTTTAAGCACCGCGTCTTACTACCTGTTCAAATATACACATAAGAATTTAATTAAAACTGTATAATATGTAGAAATAAATAAAAAGCGTAACATTTAAATGTGGTCAACAGCTAAAAAAATAAAATAAACTGCCTCGGTGGCCGCATGGTCTAAGACGTCACTCTCACAATATACTGGGCTGCCGATGGTGGGGAGATGGTGGTTCGATCCCGGGTGGGTGTTCTGAGGACGATTTTTATCAAATGGATTTCTACTCTCTCTTTCTCTAAGCAAATGCGGATACAAATTCCCTGAATTAAACTTTACTAATCCCTAACACATTAGCGTAATTAGTGTATATGCTTACAAGCCGAACAGGTAAGTTAGACGCGGTGACAAAAAAAATAATAATAATTATAGATAATGGAATGACAATTTTCGCAAATTTTTTAATTTCCATGTTACTCTTAGCATAGACCTGTGTATATTTATAACTGAGTTTATTTAGTCTGAAACTAAATACTTACGTCACAATGAACCATGATTCTTACGTAACTTACGTTGACCGGAAGTGTTATTACGATATTTATTAATTTGATAAGAGCTCCACGATGTATTGTAGATACGCCCTTTATGTCCCTTAACCCCGCCACCTCCCCCTAGTCCTGTTCTTTCCCAGGGGAGACATTTTCCCTAACAATAACTGAACAAATTCACCACACACACTCTCTCCTGCATCCAAGATATGTATTCTTCAAGGAGGAGAGAGGGGGATTCCCTTCTGACCATCATAAACTCGTTCAGAAACATTCAAATCCCTCCCTTTCATCGTTTTCTTGCCAAGGGTAGAAGAAAGTTGAAGTTGAAAGGGGGGGGTTGACCTTACATGGACCCCTACGAGTAACTTTCCTTACCCCAACCCCCAGGTTTTTTTTTTTTTTTTTTTTTTTTTTTT
>CABFWO010003081.1:47527-64278 GCA_902155825.1 Timema genevievae | reverse complement strand
CCCCCCCCCCCAACCCTCGACCACAGCTTTTACATAGTTTTCTTTAGTACTTACTCTTAGCGTGGTCTGGAGAAAAAAACAGGGGAGGAGGGTTACCTTCCCTTGATATAAAGTTAACGCGCTTAAAAGTTTGCACTTATTACTGTACAGTCATAGTAAAAAATAAATGGTAGGGTGCACCATACGGAGTTTCTTGCTCCTTTTTCTGGTAAAAATGAAGACATTTACTTAAAACTCGTGCAAGACATGCGAAGACACCTTTACCGGCATAATTGGTAGGCCTTTTCGCTCTCACTCATAGAAATTCTCGTTTGCTGGCTGATATAATCAGTAGGGCCAGAAAGTGCACGTTAAAAATACCTCAAACCCGCTTCGGTGACCACATGGTTTAAGCCGTCACTCTCGCAGTAGACTAAACTGCCGATGACGGGGAGATTGGGGTTCGATCCCAGTCGGGTGTACTGAGGGTGTTTTTTCCAAAATGGTTTTCCACTTTACCTCCACGCAAATGTGGGTATACTTAATCTAAATATAACCTTCCTAGTCCCTAAAAAACATTAGACTGATCAGTACATAAGCATATAAACCGGACAGGTAGTAAGACGCGGTGTTAAAGGCCTAACGTTGCTAACCATTAGCTGATGGTCAAATGTACCCTTAGTTTAGTCTGAAAGGTAGTAAGCCTACCTTAGATTATTCAAATATGGTGTGTTATTTATTTGACCTATTTAACGAGCACTTTTTGAACCAACCCTGTCGCCAATCGCCACAAGTGGCGAATTTGTCTTAAAAGTGTGGCGAATTATATTTAGTCAGCTCTCACTGTAAAATAAACTTTTTTTTTCCACCCTGACAGCGTGTGCTGGTTGTAAAGTGTAACAAAAGGATTGTAATTGTTCGCATTAGATTGGTTTGCATTTTTAATTTGGACAATTTTCATTATTTGAGTTTGAGGCACTTGTAACTGTGTAGTTAAAGTGTACATGTCTTTAATAAACTTGTTTGAACAGTGTGTGAAGATGTTTGAGCAACCTAATTTATTAATTTTTACATGATGTTGGCGAAATTCACTTCTTATTCACCAAACCTGTATCTACATTGAAAAATGTGTTGCCCATATCTGTTCTAGAACTGTGTAGTACTAGTATATATGTATATATACATACTCGCTTTGCTCGTTGTGGGCAACCCCCGGTGAGTTTTCTTTGCAAGTGGATGTAAACTAATGTAATCCCAGCGTTGTTTTGAACGTAACAACTTAAAGTTACCGGTATTGTTTTGTATATACCGCACCGACTTTAAAGTTACTCCACCATTTTGAATTTTTTTCGGGGGTTAAAATATATTTTTTTAACTTTTAGAAGGTTTCCCGTCGGTTACTGGCTAGAAGCTCTATAATTCATTCACGATAGGTCTTTACCTGGATGACAGTTCAAAAATCATATGTTTAGGTTTTAGGTTACCAACACTTGTAAAAGAACACTGTTTTGTTATGAATGTTAAGTTTTTTAATTACATGTTATATTTTACATTTAAAATAACTTAAACTTAAGTTTTCTCACATTATTTCATTACTTTTAACAATTTCTTTTTACCCAATCCGAAACAATATTTTAAACATATATTAAAAGTACCTATTCTTTGTTTTGGAATGTTATCTATGATGTGTAGTATAGTGCATGCATTAATACCTTTTAATAAAGGCATCGTATTTACTTGGTAAAGATAAAATATTTGTAATTTATTTTATATATGATTAACTATTTTATTATTAGTTTATTGTTTTTAGAAATATTTAACTGAATAAAATATAATCGTCTGCTGCGAGGATACACCATTTTAAACAACTTGTCCGCGTCATCATCAACCACATGGCTAATATTCGTTGGTCGCCATTTTAAAGCCATATTTGTTAGACCTTTTGTGAAAGTGCTCGGAATAATAATTATTTTAACTTGAATAGAAGGATAAATAAGCTTTGTGGACGACCTCAAATAAATATTAAGACTTTGTTTAATTTAAATATATTTCATAGAATTTATTACTGTGCGCGTTTATTATATTTTTAACTTTAAATTAAGTCTCTAGTTTGTTAGGTCCACGCCTTACTCTAACTTATAATAATTTATAACTAAGTTAAATTACCTTTTATTTTAATTATTGGGCTTCTGTATTAACGTAAAAAAACTTAATCCTAGATCATATTACTAATTATTTTAAGAATAACTTTGTGTATACAGATATTTTCTCTTTAGTTCGAATGCATATTAGGCCTAATTTGGTTAATTTTAATCTAACTTTAATCTAACTTTAAACTTTTATCAAACTTAAATATAAGTTTAATCTAACTTTAATCTCACGAAATTTTATAAGGGGTTCTTTTTATTTGTGGATAGATTTGTGTTTGTTTTTTTGATAATGAGTTCCCAGGAGAAAAAAAGAAGAGAAGTTACAGATCACCAAGTCATTCAAAAATTTCAATTTCAAAATTCTTTGAGGCATAATATTGGCCTAAATTACTGTGGTAAACTATCACATTACTCTACATAACCATATGTTTTCATAACAGCTGTCCCAAGTGACAGTGGCAGATATCAGCTGTTGGCGTAGTGCTATTTTAGGGACTATTTTTTAGTTACTTTTTGAGCTGTCATCCAAGTAAACTTAGGTCGTGAATGGCGTATAAGTTTGCCAAATTTCAAGTTTCTAGCTCATCTGGAAGTGGGTAAACATTAATGTCAGTGAGTGAGTCAGCCATGTGGCTTTATAGTAGTATAATACAGTAATGTCGATAATTGGTACTGATTGGGGATCGACCCAGTCCGGATTTTCGAAAGTACTGTACCTATGTATAAAAAAATGTAAAATAAGCATCTGAAAGGATACTTACGAAATCAGTGTTAATGTTAGAAACATTTTTACTTTATATTAAAACGAACTTACACATTTTTGTTGTTGTTGCTAAATACCACACATTCTGAAGGAATACAATAAGGCAAAAATATAACAAAGAAAAAGTCTCCATTTTTTTAAAACAAGGGTTTGAGTTGCGTTTTTTGGCGGCCATGTCTCTGATATTAATACCACTGTGGTTATTTTTATAAATAATAATTTTTTCTTGGCGATCAGGATTTTTTACGTCCTAATCATCGGCGCTCTACAGTGTACCCGCATTTGCGTGGATAGAGCGTGTAGAGCAATTTAGGATAAACAACCGTCATTGGACCCAACTTTGATTCAAACCCCGGTCTCTCCGTCACCATCAGGCCAGCCTAACTCGAGAGTGACCCCATAGACCGTTCGGCCATTGAAGTGGGTAATACTAAAATTGAGGCTAGTACCAGGTCTAAATAAGGAGATGTTTTCAGAATGGACCTTACAAACTAATATGAAGATTACTTACATATTCTTGGACAGGAAGTTAAATTAATAACTACCCAGGTGATGAAAACGGTATATTTCTGCTTAGATAGTACCAACATCCCCGATATGTTTATATCTAGATACACAGATAGTACCAACATTCCTGGTATGTTTATATCTTGATACACAGATAGTACCAACATCTCTGATATGTTTATATCTAGATACACAGAGAGTACCAACATTCCTGTTATGTTTATAGAGATACACAGATAGTACCACCATCCCTGGTATGTTTATATCTTGATACACAGATAGTACCAACATCCCTGATATGTTTATATCTAGATACACAGATAGTACCAACATTCCTGATATGTTTATATCTTGATACACAGATAGTCCCAACATTCCTGGTATGTTTATATCTAGATACCCAGATAGTCCCAACATTCCTGGTATGTTTATATCTTGATACACAGATAGTACCAACATCCCTGGTATGTTTATATCTAGATACACAGATAGTACCAACATTCCTATCTTGATACACAGATAGTACGGCTATGCCACTCTCCCCTGACATGCGCTATCGGTTGCTCGGGCATGCGCAGTACGTACACCGCTGGAGACTCTTACACCACTTTGTGGTTTTCCATCCGAGGCCGGAGTCAACATCCTCTGAATAATAATTGGCCGCGGCCTCTGTTATTATTAATTTCTTGTTTAGATTAACATGAACAAGATTTAAGAAAGATTTGTTGTTTACTACTTCTCTATCTTTTTTTCCTTCTTCTTGTTCCCCAGATGCGGCGCGCGAGAAGATGAAGAAATAAAATTGTTTTTTGCCGTTCCTGCGTGCACGCCATGTTGGCGTTAATGGTCATACGAGCGGCTCTCTTTGTTCTGCCGAGGAGGAGGAGGGGAACTACCTGCAGCATGATCCGAGAGGTCGGCGGTTCAAAACACCGGGGCCAAATTATTTGTAATGATTTGTTTGTATGGGATATCGCAACTAATAAAATAACATGAGTGTGTATTATTCTTACTTAGAGATTTACGGGTCGAAGCTTTATTTTTAAGTTGGAGGGTAAGTAGTCTAAAATATAGTTTCTCGTGACTCCTTGGAGAGAGAAAGTATTGTGATCTTAAAATATTTCAAGACCCTCTAAAACAGAAAAAGTTGTTTTTGCAATGTCAACTGTCTGTCCCCGGGGCTGAGTGGTCAGGGAGACTGACTACAGGTCTAGAGGACCCTGGTTACATCTTGTATGTCCTCGTGGCTGAGTGGTCAGGGAGACTGACTACAGGTCTAGAGGACCCTGGTTACATCCTGTCTGTCCTCGTGGTTGAGTGGTCAGGGAGACTGACTACAGGTCTAGAGGACCCTGGTTACCTCCTGTCTGTTCTTGTGGCTGAGTGGTCAAGGAGACTGACTACAGGTCTAGAGGACCCTGGTTACCTCCTGTCTGTAGCTGAGTGATCAGGGAGACTGACTACAGGTCTAGAGGACCCTGGTTACATCCTGTCTGTAGCTGAGTGGTCAGGGAGACTGACTACATGTCTAGAGGACCCTGGTAACATCCTGTCTGTAGCTGAGTGGTCAGGGAGACTGACTACAGGTCTAGAGGACCCTGGTTACATCCTGTCTGTCCTTGTGGCTGAGTGGTCAGGGAGACTGACTACAGGTCTAGAGGACCTTGGTTACATCCAGTATGTAGCTGAGTGGTCAGGGAGACTGACTACAGGTCTAGAGGACCTTGGTTACATCCAGTATGTAGCTGAGTGGTCAGGGAGACTGACTACAGGTCTAGAGGACCTTGGTTACATCCAGTATGTAGCTGAGTGGTCAGGGAGACTGACTACAGGTCTAGAGGACCTTGGTTACATCCAGTATGTAGCTGAGTGGTCAGGGAGACTGACTACAGGTCTAGAGGACCTTGGTTACATCCAGTATGTAGCTGAGTGGTCAGGGAGACTGACTACAGGTCTAGAGGACCTTGGTTACATCCAGTATGTAGCTGAGTGGTCAGGGAGACTGACTACAGGTCTAGAGGACCTTGGTTACATCCAGTATGTAGCTGAGTGGTCAGGGAGACTGACTACAGGTCTAGAGGACCTTGGTTACATCCAGTATGTAGCTGAGTGGTCAGGGAGACTGACTACAGGTCTAGAGGACCTTGGTTACATCCAGTATGTAGCTGAGTGGTCAGGGAGACTGACTACAGGTCTAGAGGACCTTGGTTACATCCAGTATGTAGCTGAGTGGTCAGGGAGACTGACTACAGGTCTAGAGGACCTTGGTTACATCCAGTATGTAGCTGAGTGGTCAGGGAGACTGACTACAGGTCTAGAGGACCTTGGTTACATCCAGTATGTAGCTGAGTGGTCAGGGAGACTGACTACAGGTCTAGAGGACCTTGGTTACATCCAGTATGTAGCTGAGTGGTCAGGGAGACTGACTACAGGTCTAGAGGACCTTGGTTACATCCAGTATGTAGCTGAGTGGTCAGGGAGACTGACTACAGGTCTAGAGGACCTTGGTTACATCCAGTATGTAGCTGAGTGGTCAGGGAGACTGACTACAGGTCTAGAGGACCTTGGTTACATCCAGTATGTAGCTGAGTGGTCAGGGAGACTGACTACAGGTCTAGAGGACCTTGGTTACATCCAGTATGTAGCTGAGTGGTCAGGGAGACTGACTACAGGTCTAGAGGACCTTGGTTACATCCAGTATGTAGCTGAGTGGTCAGGGAGACTGACTACAGGTCTAGAGGACCTTGGTTACATCCAGTATGTAGCTGAGTGGTCAGGGAGACTGACTACAGGTCTAGAGGACCTTGGTTACATCCTGTATGTAGCTGAGTGGTCAGGGAGACTGACTACAGGTCTAGAGGACCTTGGTTACATCCTGTCTGTAGCTGAGTGGTCAGGGAGACTGACTACAGGTCTAGAGGACCCTGGTTACATCCTGTCTGTCCTTGTAGCTGAGTGGTCAGGGAGACTGACTACAGGTCTAGAGGACCCTGGTTACATCCTGTCTGTCCTTGTAGCTGAGTGGTCAGGGAGACTGACTACAGGTCTAGAGGACCCTGGTTACATCCTGTCTATAGCTGAGTGGTCAGGGAGACTGACTACAGGTCTGGAAGACTTTGGTAAATTATTGACCAGAAAATTCACCAAAGTATTCCAACAAGAGAATGCAAACTCTGTTCCAATTGTGTACTCAGCCTCTGGTTGAGAGAGGTGAGGCGGGCTAGTATTTGCCAGGGGTAGGAGATGGCCGGACGGAGGGTTGTAAGTTATGGATTGTCACTCGCACATGTGGCTCTGTGTGAAGAGATTGTGTGAAGGGGGAGAAATTGTTTGTCGATTCACGGGCTATGGGTGGCGAGTTAAGAACGTATCAGGGAATATTGAAGGGAATTTATAAATGTCAGAGGATGTGGGAGTTCTTGATGGAACGTTGGATTGAGGGTTGATATTGATTCGGAGAGAGCTGCGGTCTCTAGGTCTCTATAATGGCATTATGATGGTATTATTAGTACAGTTACTCCGCTATTTAGGTCTCTTTAATGGCAGCATGATAGTGATGTTATTGCAGAGAACACACTGGTCTTTAGGTCTCTTTAGTGGCAGCATGATAGTGGTGTTATTGCACAGAACACACTGGTCTTTAGGTCTCTTTAGTAGCAGCATGATAGTGATGTTATTGCACAGAACACTCTGCTCTCTAGGTCTCTATAGTGGCATTACGGTAGTGATGTTAGTGTAAAGAAAACTCCGGAGCTTAGGTCTCTAAGAGACAACACAGTAGTGATATCAGTACAAAGAATACTCCGGTCTGGTCTCTAAGCCTGTATAGTGGTAGAATGAGGATGCTATTAGAATAGAGAATCTCTTTTAGAATAAGTGCAAACCTATGATCTAGACCCCTTTGTTCTAGGGTCATTGATTATTCCTAGAAGACCTGCGAAAGGCTATTCTAGTCCAGACTGGAAGTATCAGCCTGGTCTTTTGACGAGAGGGGAAAAGTCGATACGTCCCCGAATTGTAAGGCCTGATGAGGGGCAGAGGGGGTGTCCGTTCCATTCCCGGTCCTGAATCATTCATAAGCGCTCTTTCCAAAACACACACACACGCCGTCCCAGCACTACCAACTTCACATAAAGAAAAGTTTTTCCCACCCTGCTCTATTCGGGCCGGGAAGGTTTTTTTGCGCTTCCCCTCGGGGCTAAAGTGTCCCAAAGGACAGCTCGCGACCACGTTTAAAGGAAGCTGCGTTTAATTGGCTAATATTTAGTGTAATTTATAAATTATGGACCCAACTATCGGGATCAGAGTCTATAGATATATAATCCTGATACGAAACACAAACTTTGCTCCAGGAATAATGTTGATTAAGTTTTATACCGATATTATTTATAAGTACACCTGTGTTGCTGTACCCAGGGTCCTCTAGGCCTGTAGTCAATCTCCCTGGCCACTCAGCTACAGACAGGATGTAACCAGGGTCCTCTAGACCTGTAGTCAGTCTCCCTGACCACTCAGCCACAAAGACAGACAGGATGTAACCAGGGTCCTCTAGACCTGTAGTCAGTCTCCCTGACCACTCAGCCACGAGGTGGTTTTTACATCAAATAATGTTAAAGGTGATTGAATTATAAACAAAAAACCCACACTTGTTTCAAGTCGGTTGTTATTGAACCTCGGGCTTCTGGCTAATGTCAGGCCGATTTCGTGCAGTCTCTTAGCTTTAGAAACATACTATCTGTTCCACCCGGGTTATAAAGGATGGTCCTCTGGTATCAGTGGTTTGAGTATGCACACAAACACTTGTCCTGATGTTCATGTGTAGAATGTATTTAGTTGAGTGTATGTGTGTGTGTGTGTGTGTTTTTGTAGCTGGGTGCAAGAACTCCAGATATTGCATCTTTCTGTATGTCTGACTGGGAAAATATGCATGGATTGTGCTAGCTTTGTGTTTGTCCTTCGTACTACCTAGGTAGTACATTCCCAGGTAATAATCTTGATGAGTAGTATCTTCGTATATGTACTACTTCGTACTACCTAGATAGTATACTCCCAGGTAATATTGATGAGTAGTATTTTCATATATGTACAACTTCGTACTACCTAGATAGTACACTCCCAGGTAATAATATTGATGAGTAGTATATTCGTATATGTACAACTTCGTACTACCTAGATAGTACACTCCCAGGTAATAATATTGATGAGTAGTATCTTTGTATATGTACTACTTCATACTACTCAAGTAATAGTATTGATGAGTTGTATCTTCGTGTATGTACTATTTCGTACTACCCAGGTGGTACACTCCCAGGTGCTAAAATGTATGTGTAGTATAGTGTCGCGTGGGCTAAGCTCACTTACTTAGTTAAGTCGTGTATGTAGAGATATGTTTAGAAAGTGTGCGTTTAGTACTGGTAAATAGCCCTGGGGCTTGTTCTAAGAAACTGTTCAAACCCCCCCCCCCTCCCACCACCCGCCAGACGAAGCGCGTGGAACATTAATTCTTGAAGCAACCAGAAAGATCATGACAGTATTGGTAGAATAGTTTTGTAAGTCATAAGTAAACCACTGACTAAATTAACCAGTAGAGCGAGAACTTTCGAAAGTAACAAGTAGGCTGGTTTTGAAATTATATATTACAACACTTTGACACTTAGCAAACTGCACACATTCAAAAGTAATATGTATTACACTGTCAAAAGTAACTAATATAAACCCGCTTCGGTGGCTGCATGGTCTAAAGTGCTACTATCACAGACTAGACCTCCGATGACGGGGAGATCGAGGTTCTAATCTAGGTCGGGTGTGCGGAGGATGGATTTTTCAGAATGGTTTTCCGCTTTCACTCCACGCAAATGCTGGTACACTTCCTTGAAATATAGCCTTCCTAAACCCTAAAACCATTAGCGTAATTAGTAGACTTTATAAGCCTATAACCCGAACGAATAGTAAGACGAGGTGATTAAAAAAACACACAAATATAACACTTTTGACTGTAACATGTACCACACGGTCGATAGTGACAGTAACAAATATAACACATAAAAGTAACATGGATTACACTCTCCAAAGTAACCTTTGTTACACTGCTGAAATCAGCACTGTCGAAAGTAACATGTTATACTGCCTACGTTAACATGTATTTCACTGTCAAAAGTAAGTATTTCACAGTCGAAAGTAACATGTATTACACGCTATGTATTAAGTTGTTTATACTGTGGAAAGTAACAGGTATGCATGATTGATAATAACATTTATTATACAGTCAAAAGTATCAAGTGTAACAGTTGAAAGTAACATGTAAAACACAAATTAAGTAGCATATATTTAACAAAGTCAAAAGTAACAGATATAACACAGTCGAACATATAAAATATAGCACACTCAAAAGTAACACATATAACACAGTCTAATGTAACACATATAAAACAGTCTAAAGAAACCTTAATTTAACAGTTGATGGTAACACATGTAACACAGTACCAAAATTAACATATTAAACAGTCAAAAATAACATATTAAACAGTCGAAAGTAACACATATAAAACAGTCGAAAGAAACATTTATTTAACATTTGATAGTTACACAGTCAAAAGTAACATACTAAACAGTCGAAAGTAGCAAGTGTAACCCAGTCGAGTATGTGATAAAAGCGACCCTTTATGCCCTTCTTCCTCTGACCCGAAGGTAGAACTGAATTCTTCTCGCTAGCCCCCCCCCTCCCCTTCCCAACCTATGGTCCTGTTTTCCTTCCTCTCTGGAATTGTAACTCGGCAGAGGGTCGTGTGTTTGTTCTCGGCAAACTAAGTTTAAATTGAAAACTGAATTTCAGATCCGCAGCGGGCTAAAAACAAACTGATACATTTTCATGTGAATATTTGACAAGAGTCTGGGTGAGGTTGATTGAGCTGGACCGTGTCGGAGGAGCGGGTCATCGGGGTCATGGACCTATCACACAACCTTCCTCCGAGAACATAGAATAGAGTTTGTTCTACTGCCTTTGTTTTCCGTCTTTATCACCAGTCTTTCGGGACATCATTCTCTCAATTGACTCGACAGCCAATGATGGGGAGATTGGGGTTCGAATTCCGGTCGAGTTTACTGAGGTTTTTCCCCTCCTAAACGGTTTCCCACTCTCCTTCCACGCAAACGCGGGTAAATTACCTCTGAAATTCTCCCGTTCTCCCTAACCCACTAAAGGAAATATCATACATACGGAAATAACCAGAACGGGTAGTAAGACGCGGTGATGAAAAGAACTTACAATCCGTCCAGGCAATCTACATATTTACACCTAAATTGTAGGGGGGATGAAGGTAGAATTTAGATAAAATTTACCCTCATTTGCGTGGAGAAAGAGCAGAAAATCATTTATATCTTTTATTAAACACGGTTCACCCAGCTGAGATGCAAACCCATATTTCCAAGTCACTGGCAAACCAGACTAGACAAAACTAACGCCTTTGTCCTCGTGGCCATCGGTCCGAGGTCAGTGTGTTCTATTACATTCATAAACAATTGAGCTAGTGTTAGCACATGCTTCTATAGATACATCATCACTTTACATATCTTGTACTCTGAGCTAGCCAATATATACTTGAAAGATTTTTTAAAAAAATCATAAGAAATAACTAATTTGGTTCTTATGTTTAGAATTTTAAAAAATCACGTACAGCATTTACTTGCAAAAAAAACAAAAACACTCAACTTGATATGTCTTTAGCATATGAGCATGTCCAAGGCCGTAGCCATCAATAATTTCAGGGGGGTTTGGTGGGTACATCTCCCAATTGTCAGAGGCTAGGAAAAACTCTAAATGATAGACAGTTCTAGAAGCTATCGGAAGTGTTTTTTATGGTAACAAAGCCCGCTAATTTGTACTTGTATCTTAATTTTGATATTGTTTTAATCATAAGTAAAACCATAATTATATATTCTGTTCATAAAATTTCGGGGGGAAGGGGGGGGTGAACCCCCAAAACCTCCCCCTGGCTACGGCCTTGAGCATGTCCATATTTTGGAAGTTGCTGTACACTTCCTAAAGCCTTCCTATGATTGGCTCCCTCCAGTATATAACTCTATATTTTTGTAGCGTGCTGTACACTTCCAAAAGCCGTCCTATGATTGGCTCCCTCCAGTATATAACTGTACATTTTTGTAGAGTGCTGTACACTTCCAAACGTTGTCCTATGATTGGCTCCCTCCAGCATATAACTGTACATTTTTGTAGAGTGCTGTACACTTCCAAAAGCCGTCCTATGATTGGCTCCCTCCAGTATATAACTGTACATTTTTGTAGTGTGCTGTACACTTCCAAAAGCCGTCCTATGATTGGCTTCAGTGAGCTACATCCAAGAAGGGTGCTTGTACAGGACGGGTGAGGGGAGCGATGGACCTACAAGGTTGACGTGACATGTGGCGACACTAACAGATTATGGAAATTTTTTTACGATTGTTTACCATGTGTTGTCCCCCCTCCCCCCTTCTTTAAATAATATGTATAAAAGTCTATTTGGTCGAGATAAGATAACGCTCAATATTCTAATATTAGCTTAACGATTTGGGCGTGTGAGGATTAGGACGCCAGGAAAATAGACATTTACATTAGTTTTTTCAACTTTCATATCTACTTACGAGCTCCATTTATTTTAACGTTTCTTATTGTGGACCACGGGGAAGAACGGCTTATGTGCCTTGGACATATCCTCAGCACAACTGGAGGAAATCAGGGGTGACAAGAACAAGTGTTATACCTAGAGCAGGGGTGACCAGAACAAATGTTGTTCTACCTAGAGCAGGGGTGACCAGAACAAGTGTTCTACCTAGAGCAGGGGTGACCAGAACAAGTGTTGTTCTACCTAGAGCAGGGGTGACCAGAACAAGTGTTGTTCTACCTAGACCTAAGCGGGCGAGAGATTAATTAGACGAATATTGTACTAGGAATGTAAATAAACATACACGTATTAAGAATCAAATAGCCAAAGCTATTATATTTGTTTTAGTAAGAATTTACTCGCATCTAGATATCATATTCTGAAAATTGAAAAATGACACCTGGATACGGGAACCGAACCCGGGACCTTTGGCTTAGTAAGCCAATGCTCTACCACTGAGCTATCCAGGAATCGTCCCATGCCCCAAGTCCATTCTTCACTCATATTTTAAGGCAGAGTCTGTGATGGACTTAGCGGAAATCGTAAGCTCCAAATGTGTGATTTTATTAAGATCACGAGCTATCAGATAACGCAGCCACCTTTGACTCGGTAGTTGGCTTATTGCTGCAACTTGTACAATTTATTATAATAGCTCAGTGGTTAGAGCACTGGTGTACTGAGCCAAAGGTCCCGGGTTCGATTCCCGTGTCCAGGTGTCATTTTTCAATGTTCAGAATACACGTATTAGATAACGAGATGAAACTTTCCCTTCTAAAAACTTGGCATGATGTATTTTAAACTCTATTTTCCCACCTAACAATGTCCCGAGCCAACACTTAGGTTAAGTAGTCACAAGAGCTTGTATCATTCTGAAGATGACAGTGTGAGAGAGAGAAAGAAGGGAAATATCCCTACCGTTCTTCGATTGTCTCGACCCCACAGCAGTCGAATGGGGGAAAGGGGGCAGTTCTTGTTTCATTACGTCACTTGCATTCATTGTCTCACTTCTTTTGTTCCAGAGCAAAGGTTTGGTTTTCCGAGGGACTTTGGAATCAAACAAGATACAACACTGCTTCATTATCATCTCAGGAACCAGGTTCACTGACGTGCATTTCTACTGGGGACTGAGTGGTCAGGGAGACTGACTACAGGTCTAGAGGACCCTGGTTACATCCTGTATGTCCTCTTGGCTGAGTGGTCAGGGAGACTGACTACAGGTCTAGAGGACCCTGGTTATATCCTGTCTGTAGCTGAGTGGTCAGGGAGACTGACTACAGGTCTAGAGGACCCTGGTTACATCCTGTCTGTCCTTGTGTCTGAGTGGTCAGGAAGACTGACTACAGGTCTAGAGGACCTTGGTTACATCCTGTCTGTCCTTGTGACTGAGTGGTCAGGGAGACTGACTACAGGTCTAGAGGACCCTGGTTACATCCTGTCTGTGGCTGAGTGGTCAGGGAGACTGACTACAGGTCTAGAGGATCCTGGTTCCAACCTGCTGATGCAGATCCCATCCTAGTCAGTGACACGTTTGTCCATTTAGTAAAGAGTATAGGGTTTGATTTCCATCATCTCCAACGATAGTATGATAAATAATTGGTGGTATTGCTACTTCCTCGTTCACGGTGATAAATTGGGAGTCATGTGGCTGTTGCGGGTTTTAGAATTAGGTTAGTTTGCAAGCCATGTACTGATTTAAGCCATAATAATTCTAGTAGTACACGCACACTTTTTTAGTTAATATAAATTGAATACAAATAAGTGCAGTTTTATTTTTAGGGAATAATACTTTTAAAGCAATCTCGGCACCTTTCACAAAATACCCAACTAATGTTATTCAGTTACCTGTTGTATTTTTATTGTTCATTGTTAAAAAAGGACTATTTTTTTCACCGGCAACAGCTGCAGTAGAGCTTTCTCAGGCGCTGCATTCATATTTCCCCTGGTCAACAATGATGGAGATGTCAGAGTTCGAATCCCAGCTGAGTGGACTAGAGATGATATTCCCATCCCTTCCAATTAACGACGTCCCCTTCACTTATTCCCAGATTACCCTTCGGGCCTATTACCTAAATTATTGATTAGGTAAAGTCCGTCTATCTGTCAGGACAGATCAAGCAAGCCTTTCAACGTTAGTGAATAATTTAGCTCTTAGCCACACTTAGGTACCTCTATCATCTGGGGAAGGTCAAATTAAGGTTGCCTTCTTTTCAATAGAACGGTTAAACAGACGTTGGTTCGGTGGAATATAATTTTTCTGTCCATATCAAGGTCCGTATATCAGAGGGGCAAGGCAAAACATTGTTTCTTGCTATGGTTATAAATGTTCTTTCAATCATTTTTAAGTATTTTCTAAAAGTAAATGAAATAATTAAATACATCAAATCTTGTATTTTCATCCATACCATTAATATATGTGAATTCTCGCTATTATTTTATTGCTTCTTTTGCCACTACCGTCAAACACTTTACAAACATAGACAGTAAAATTATTAAAAATAAAGTTGTTCTTTAAACAATGTTTATTTTGTAAGTCTAGTGATAGTTACGGCTTTAAATGTATGCTTGATTTAAAGCGATTCCCATGGAAACCTAATTATTAGGTTCGAGAATAAAGTAAGTAGTAACGAGATGTTGTAATTAGCCAGTTTGACCTGACCTCCAAATAGATGGACCTTGATCCATTCCTAGCGCATTCTCTACGCCTGGGTACGAACCACCTATAAAAAGTGTTTAGAATCTCTGTGTGGTCACGGCCTGCTAGATTGTCTTTTGTTGTCTTGATTCTCCACTGGCAAGCTCGGTTACTTCACAAACAAACATTTTCGTCTGTTGAACACCCGTTTTGTTCATTAACCGGGCTCAATGAACGGCCAACGAATTGGTCAAATTTTTGGTTTACTTTTATTTTCTATTTAATGAATTAATAGTAAAAGCTACAATTTTGTGATGGCCACAACAATCTTGATTTTTATTGGATATTTATAAAAGAAACTACTTTTTTATTTTTTACAATTGGGTGTTTAGTATCTTTTTTTAAATTTTTTTTTTTGTTTTCTGATGATAATGGTGGATGATGGAATTCAGGAATTCGGTAGAAAACTATTTTATTTAAACTCTAACAAGAAATTTTCCTTTACTTTTTTAAAATAAAGTTTATAATGTGCATATTGTTGGTTTGAAAATTAAGTCTGGTACACTCCGGTCAACCAAACATGATTTGTTTGAATTAAAATCTAAGACTCATTTAATTTGGACCGCATTAATGAACACGTGGACTAAATGTTAGGTCAGTCTATTCTGGTTTGCCAGTGACAGAGGTGATAAACCTCAGCGAATATACCGAGGGTGTTTTTCCTTAATTAGCTTCCACTTTGCCTCCACGAAAATACAGGAACATTTCTTCCAAGTACTACCTTCCTTATTAACATTATTAAATGTGGATGGACCGAATGGGTAGTAAGACGAGTTGGGGGCAGTACTGTCCTATCGAACTGTTCATATGTTACTGTCATATAGGACTGTCCGTGTATTACTGTCATATAGGACTGTCCATTTGTTCTGTCATATAGGACTGTCCATTTGTTCTGTCATATCAGACTGTCCATGTGTTCTGTCATATAGGACTGTCCGTGTGTTACTGTCATATCAGACTGTCCATGTGTTCTGTCATATAGGACAGTCCATGTGTTCTGTCATATAGGACTGTCCATGTGTTCTGTCATATAGGACTGTCCGTGTATTACTGTCATATAGGACTGTCCATGTGTTCTGTCATATAGGACTGTCCGTGTGTTACTGTCCTGTCGGACTCCGTGTATTGCTAACTCTGCCTGAGAAATCAGCCGGTCCAAAGCCCGGATAAAAGAGGAGTGTTGGAAGGGTGTCCGTGTATTACTCTCCGATTAACACGCCCGGGCTCTTGGCACCTGGAACTCTCTCATTTTAAAATCCTCTTAACCACACGTCCTTCCTTGAGACGAGAATACTTGGTATTTCTAGTTGACTTCAATTCACTTAGTCATCATCGTAATTTTCCTGTGAGATCTCAATGGACCTGTGATATTATCTTCCGTTGGTCTCAGCCAGGAACTTGGTTCACAACCAACAAAGAATAGATTCATTGGTTCGAGGTCCAAGTCTGCTAGCTGCTATTTCACCCGCCTCATTGTTCGCGTGGTCTAACGCAGTGTCACGCAAACGGTGTGACGCGGCACACTAGTGTGCCGTGCGGCCTCAGCTCGGAGCGCCACGCGTCACTGTTCAATAAGAACACGATTGAAGTTGGTACAAGTTGCAGCTGTTTGCTGTCCTTATTTCTTACCTACTTGTACTTACTCATCATAAACAGTTTCCAACCTGTGGCCGGGTAAGTTCAGTAAAATGCCTCCATCTTTCTCTATCCTTCCACTATTTTTCCTCTTTTAATTTCTTCCATTCCTCTCCTCTCACTTGCACACTTTCTGATATCTGCTCCTTCCATCTCTTTCTTAACCTCCCTTATGGTCTATTTTCCCTACATACTTCATTTCCATCATTTTCTTTGGCATCCTCTCTTTTTCCATCCTCATTACATGTCCATACCATCTCAGTCTTGCTTCCTCTACTGTCTCATGTACTCCAACATCCTCATTACATGCCCATACCATCTCAGTCTTGCTTCCTCTACTATCTAATGTACTCCAACATCCTCATTACATG
>CABFWO010003081.1:34812-45782 GCA_902155825.1 Timema genevievae | reverse complement strand
TCTTACACACCTATAGAACAACTCTCCATAGCAGGTCTCTTACACACCTATAGAACAACTCTCCATAACAGGTCTCTTACACACCTATAGAACAACTCTCCAAGCTGTTCACTTCTCATTACATCCCCTCTACTTCCACATTTTGCCTCAATCACGCTCCCAAGATATTTTACGTTCTGTAATTTTCTCAAATCTACTCGTACTTACTAGTATTTTAAATACATCTGACCTAATAAAAAAAAATTGAGTGAAGTACAAGTTATAGTTTACCCTAATTACTAATTGTTTGAACGAAACTTTTCCAAATGTTTAAGGAGGGGGCACAGAAAAAGAACTTTTAATCTTGTAACATTTGAAGTTACTTCATGAAAGAAAAAAGTCTGTACCGTACTTCCTAATTCTGATATACCGTAAAACATTTGGACTGGGTCCGCAGTCCATTTTCTGCTGCCGCGGCGCGTACCCATGACAAAACAATGTGCCGCAAAAAAAAAAAGGAGCCCTGTTAAGTGTACCATGAACTTTAAAAAAAATTGCGGAACGCTAGTTTTAACGCACCACTCATGTTGGACTGAATTGCTGGTGATGAGGCGATTGGATGGAGTTCGAATCCCGGTATGGTGTACTGAAAAGGTTTTTTGTTAAAATGGTTTCCCCCCTTCCCTCCAGGCAAATGCGTGTATATTTCCTCCAGAAATGTTACCTTCCTCATCCCTATTCCATTAGTGAAATTAATAAATGCGTATAGCCTGGACGGGTGATGAAAAACCTCCCTCGGTTCCAGTGTTGCGTCAGAAATCAACAGCAGACCCAATAAACCCCCTCCGGGCGGTTTCTGAGAGACTAATGCCATTGTTCCTCTCAGCTTTGTGGCAAGCGTTTAGCGACAAGAGTATTAACTTAACATAAATATACATTATGTAAACAAGGGGAACGCCTGCTTTTAGCCTTATCTCTTTAGATTTTTCTTACGAATTCATAACCGTTTGTGTCAATACATATTAATGATAGGCTGTAAATGCTGGTTATCGATGACGTCACCTGTAGTGTATCCAACATGTCCTCATCAAAATGTACAGTAATTCAGAGAGAAGTTGCACAGTGCCTTATTGCGAGATTCTGTAGTGTATCATTGAGCATCCGGTAATAGCACTGCCTGTAGAGTCCACAACAGATGTACAGTAATTCAGAGAGAAGTTACAGTGCCTTATTGCAAGAGTCTGTAGTGTATCATTGAGCATCCGGTAATAGCACTGCCTGTAGAGTCCACAACAAATGTACAGTACCTAAGAACCTAACCACTCCTCTCGTAAGAAAATACTAAACCCTCCCCCCCCCCCAAACGCACACAAAAAAACCTTACGTAAATTAAGGACGTCCCCTGATAATATATATTAAAACAGACACTTGTAAATTATGCAACTTGACGTATGAATTAATGTCGGATGAGGTTCTTCCTATGATATTGGACTTGGACTCTTGTGAAATTCATGAAAGCTTCAACACCAAACATAATTTAAAGCTAAACAACCCTTTAAATTAATTCATGGGAAATTGTACTAAAATAAATCATGGTGGTTGACTTCATTACAAGTCTCACCCACCCCCTCCCCCAATAAATCATGTTGGTGGACTTCACTACAAGTCCCACCCCCAATAAATCATTTTGGTGGACTTCACCACAAGTCCCCCCCCCAATAAATCATGTTGGTGGACTTCACCACAAGTCCCACCCCCAATAAATCATGTTGGTGGACTTCACCACAAGTCCCACCCCCAATAAATCATATTGGTGGACTTCCCTAAAAGTCCCCCCCACACACACACACAAAACAATATTTGGGTTATGTCCTTGATAAATATGGATTGACTTTCCTTTAGGTAACATACTGTAACAAGAGAGCATGTGATATCTGTTACATGTCGTTACTTCCGACCCACTCATACGAAGTCATTAAGATCGATATAATACATCTTAGATGTCCACACTTTGTTAACTATTCATAAAATTGGAAAATGTCATCAATAACACAGTATCAAATTGAACTTTACTTATCGATATGTGTTGCAGAAGAAGCAAAAGCCTCTTTTACGATAACAGGTTGTTTTTTTTGTCTACGTGTGTACTATACGTGTGATGAACAGCAGGGAAGTAATACTTTATTTTATGATAACAGTTTTTGTGTGATGGGTTTATATTCTTGTTTGTTGAATGGGGGGTTGGGGTGGAGGGTAAGTGTGTATATATATTTATTTAATGCGACTGATGATCCCCCCAGAATATATTATTGTCCAGCGTTGTAAACTTAAGATTAATTCTTCACGTGGACCTGGTTTTCATATGAGGACTTTGCACTTTGGAGCCTGTAGAAACAATAGATGAGTGGTTCTATTATGTCATAGACACCGATTAATTCACAACAAAATCTCCAACGCTGAATGTTGAGTCTTTCTCAGGCGGTTTTTAACGTTATTATCGAAAAAAATATCGATACCTTGATACTACTTATTTGTTAAAAGTAAGTTTGTATTTATTTATTGATACAAAAGTGCTATTCGAGATATATTTTTATCTTCCTACTGATACACTTAAATGATTCATTGGTGGTAAATTAAGTTCAAGTGGGTGATATTTTATTATCTTACTCGGTATTTTTTCTAGATATATATTTCAATTAAATGAACGACAATTGTTCAAAGTGTATAATTATTATAACATAAACTAATGAATATATTTGAATGAATAGAATCTTATCTTAAGGCCCTTGGCCCTGTCGAGTGCAAGTCTAAAACCTATTTTGTGGGATGGTGGGCGGGAGGGTAAAGTCGTGGCGTGGTTTCACAACCGACCAAAGTATCCTTCCGCGTCAACAAGAACAGATGGATCACGGAAACTGTAGATGGCACTAGTTACCGGATAGATCTTGCGGAAAAATCATACGTTTGGAAATATCAGTTTTATCGAGAACGAGTGAAATTTTTATGTAAATATTTTCAACACCCCTTCTAAGATAATGTATCGATGTTTATTATTAGTTACATTTTCTTATTTTTTGTTATGAAGCCGGAAGTTTTTTATTAAAAAAATGTCCATTTTATCGATATTTGATCACTGTTAAAATTATAGAGGAGGTGTGTATATAAAAAGTATAACTTAATCAACATGCTTCTATTCTTGGACAAACCGTTTGCGAAAAGAAAATTGCAAAAAATTTTTTAATGTTCCCGTGAATCTGCATTTACAGGACAAATGAAAAGGGCCAATCGCCTTAACTTATCGTGCTATATTTATTTAAGTTGGGGATTGAGGGAACGTGAGAAAAAGTCAAATGTTGTTGCAGTTGTGTAGCAAAACTTTTTTTTTTGTCAAAATAAATAAAATATTGCTTCCATACAAACACAAAGCTTAATTTTCTTCACATGGTGATATAACCAGTTGTTGAATATCTGTCATGAACATAACGGCATTAGATGAGACATTTTTTTAAATTAAGAGAAAAATTTGTCATTAAATTCCAGGACACCATTGACAGATATTCAAGGACTGTTGAGATTAGCATGTGCAGAAAACTAAACTATATGTTTCCATAGAAGAAATATTTTATTTATTTTGGCCAAAAATGTTTATGCTATAAAAACTTCAAAAATACTTCCCTAAACTCACGCTCACTAGCACTCCATCTTAAGTTACACACATAATCTAGTGTTTTTTTTATCTATCACAGGGCTAATTATTTTCTGTTTTCGTTCATTGTTTCAATACTTTTTCGTTTATAAATATAAAAAAATAATAGATGGTTTACTCGAATCCATGTTTTTAAAATGTGTTCGGGTGTATTTTCCGTGGAGTACGCCTTGTGAAGAGTTCAGAACAATCAGTACGCTGGTGAAGGGATCAAGGCAATCAGTACGCTGGTGAAGGGTTCAGGACAGTCAGTACGCTGGTGAATAGTTCAGAACAGCTGCTAGATAAGTTGCTGTAGTTCGTCATGCAGCCGCAAGCAGTGCCAGGTAAGGGGATTTCCTTTTATTTCAAACATAAATACATCGAAATATCTTTGTTTTTTAAATAATGGTTTGAGGGAAGTGGTTTGAATTGAATATATTTTATAAATGAAGTCATAGCTTAAAAATACTATAGGTTGTTTCAAAATATATGATAAACTTTTAGTATAGGCATTACACACAAACCATTTTCTTTAAATAATTATATTTATGTTTGGTAAGTGTCTCTTCTCAAAACAATGTCTGTGTGGATGTATCTTTTGTAGCAGATACTTATTTCATTAAATATCTGCCATCATTATTCCAATAAAATCTCTCTGTTGCATTAAATACGAAAACATCGCTTGTGCCTCTGGGGAATACCAATGAGTATTGTAGCTATGGTAGGGTTCTGGTAGGAATAACATTAACTCATAGCTACAAAAGTTACTTAAACAATAGCTATAATGTAATCAAATCATACGTCAATTCATATGGTCTACAACCACAACGTTTGATACATACTATCAATACCTACAAAATTATATTAAAAATATAGTAATAATGTTAGCAATGGGAAAAAAGATGTGTTTCTCTGTCTGAAGAGTGTTTGTCTGATGGGTGTTTCTCTGTCTGAAGAGAGTTTCTCTGTCTGATGGGTGTTTCTCTGATGTGTGTTTATCTGTCTGATAGGTGTTTCTCTGTCTGATGGGTGTTTCTCTGTCTGATGGGTGTTTCTCTGCCTGATGAGTGTTTCTCTGTCTGATGGGTGTTTTCTTATGTGTTTTTATCTGTCTGATTGGTGTTTCTCTGCCTGAAGAGAGTTTCTCTGTCTGATGGGTGTTTCTCTGATGTGTGTTTATCTGTCTGATGGGTGTTTCTCTGCCTGAAGAGAGTTCCTCTGTCTGATGGGTGTTTCTCTGATGGGTGTTTTTCTGCCTGATGAGTGTTTCTCTGTCTGATGGGTGTTTTCTGATGTGTTTTTATCTGTCTGATGGGTGTTTCTCTGCCTGAAGAGTGTTTCTCTGTCTGATGAGTGTTTCTTTGTCTGATGGGTGTTTCTCTGATGTGTGTTTATCTGTCTAATGGGTGTTTCTCTGTCTGATGAGTGTTTCTCTGTCTGATGGGTCTTTCTCTGAAGAGTGTTTCTCTGTCTGATGTGTGTTTATCTGCCTGAAGAGTGTTTCTCTGCCTGATGAGTGTTTCTCTGCCTGAAGAGTGTTTCTCTGTCTGATGTGTTTCCTGCGCTCACACAGAACTGACACTCCATACCTAGATATTGATCTAGGAGTGATGAGGGACCATGTCATGAGGAACTCCATAGTCCATTGTCGTGGCAGATTGTTATTCAAGGGAGGGATCATAGTTTCAACAAAGAATAGCCTCCATTAAGCCTCAAATATTAAAACAAGAAATGTTTCAATTAATTTATTTTAATAAAATGTTAAATCAATCAAATACAGTAAGTAAAAAATAAAAATTAAGAGATAAACTTGAACGTCGGTTTGTGTAAGATACAGTTCAGTAGTTCTAGACTGTCATGACCTAGTTTAGAGACGTTGATAAATACAATAAATACTACAATCAATGTGTCAGGTCGGTTTATATATCAGCAATAAAACGACACGAATACTATGATCTGTAAATGAAATACAATGTTCCTATTGTATGTTATCTACAAATACCAGAGTCGACCGCGATGGTCTTGGGGTAAAGTGTCCGGCCCAGGACCTGATGTCCGTGGGTTCAAACCCAGCCGGGGTCTGCGGATTTTTCTTGAACGATAAAAACCCGTAGCACAATTTCCTTCGGAGGGGAAGTAAAGCTGTCGGTCCCATGTCAATTGTGGCGTGTAAAAGAACCCTGGAAGGTATGGAAGAATACCTTTTCCTACAAAATTGGTAGACTCTTTTCGCTCTCGCTATTAGAAATTCTCGTGTATTTATCTAATCAGTCGATTAAGAAAGTGCACGTTAAATACATTAAATAAATTTAAATAAAATAAAACTACTAGAATATTTCTAGAGTAAGAATCAAAGAGCCGAAGCTATCTTTTAGGCTTTTTAGTGAGGAATTCTCCATTTAGATATATTCTGAAAATTGAAAAATGACACCTGGACACGGGAATCGAACCCGGGACCTTTGGCTTTATAATAACTGTACAAGTTGCAGCATCAAGCCAACTACCGAGTCGAAAGTGGCTGCGTTATCTGATAGCTCGTGATCTTAATAAAATCACACATTTGGAGCCGACGATTTCCGCACGTCCATCATAGACTCTGCCTTAAAAATATGAGTGAAGAATGACCTTGGGGCACGGGACGATTCCTGGATAGCTCAGTGGTTGGAGCATTGGCGTACTAAGCCAAAGGTCCCGGGTTCGATTCCCGTGTCCAGCTGTCATTTTTCAATTTTCAGAATATGATATCTAGAGTAGTTTCTAGGACATCGCTTGCACATCCCTAGAATATAAACAGATAGTTTAGTCAACTAGTTAGCACGCCTGACTCATCTGAAGGGTTTGACCTGTCCTACTCTCTCTCTCTCTCTCTCCAGGCGAGTCCCAGTCCAGTTCCAAGACTTGTCCGGATGTCGAGCGTGAGAGATGCAGTTGTAGCAGATCCTGAAGGGGAGAGGCTGTTTTGCGGGGTGGGTCTGGTTACCATGGCAACTGTTGTGTTCACACTCCACCAGGCACGAGGGCGCAAAGACAGACAGACAGACAGACATAGTAATCAAAGTAAGAGCCAAGCGCTCATTTCCAACAATCGCTAACTCATATCTACCCGCCTTCTGCCCCTGGTGTGTAGGTTATACCCATAGAACACCACAACTTTACCCCTAATGTGTAGACTACTCTTCACACACTCTTAGACTTACAACGATGGGTTTCAGCGCTGGACGTTGTTTTGAGGGTTTTGGTAAAATTTGTTTTGTGTTAACGACGTTGTCTGGTTGATGAATTCCATGTTTGGTTGATGAATTCCATGTTATTTTTGCGAAGCGGGTTGCATCTTAGCTTGAAACGTTGAAAAACTTTTAAGTGCCATCATCACACTTGAACTCCAACTTACGAAATAGAAAGAGAGGGAAGAAAATTAGCAGTTCACCCTACGAGGCCTTTATTTAATCTGTTAATAACACTTCCCCTATTCCTCTGAAGAGCATAAACACTCACTATACTATTTTCGCCTGGATAGAGATGACTCTTATTTTAAAAAAATCAACTTTTTCTTGTTTCCTATTCTAAATATACATATCTTTCCACGGACCTTTTAATAGACATCCTGGCAGGAAAAATCCTACCGGACAGTTTCGTGAATAAACGACGATTTAAACAATTAATGTCTTTACAAAAAAAAATACTTCAAGGAAAAAATAGTTTTATAGTGTAGGTCTATTTTTAGAATTATTCAATAACTAATGTTTTTGTTTCAGCTTTTAAACAAGTTATTTGATCAACTTTTATGTAGTAATACGTCAGGTCATGTGATCTTCGGATGTTACTTTTGATAGATTATCAATTCTTGTAAAAAAATTTATAATAATATAGGAAAATCTGTTTGTATTTTCTAAAAGGTGTTCTAAATCTGGAGTACATTCGCAAAGAAACTCAAGGTATACATTGACATGAGAATTGATATCTTTATTTGCCGCTCATTTTCACCCATTCAAGACAAGGCGCAACTTTTAAACAATTTTGGTGAATTAAAATGACGGGCACTTAGTTAACTGTTCTCCAATTAGTGGTCATCAAAAGAATTAAACTCACATACCGTCTTACAAGCACACAACTTGTTTTAATATGAAGCAAGCTATAATGATAACAAATCTATTAATAACCTACTACTGTTGCATCTTCCAATCGTATAATGCCAAAGCATTTCTTACAAGGCTTACACCGCTATAAAACAAAATAACATCAAATTAAAACTCAAAAAACTGTGGAATATTTTTCCAGATCCAAAAGTATCTTTTCACTAAATATGACGTGTCCAGTATTCTATTAAAACATTTTTTTAAAGTTTCTATAAAGGTTTTAATAATGAAACGAAAGTTTTGGACTGATATAATATAGAAAAGTACTTTATATGAATAATACTATTGTTTGAGAAAAATACTAGAAATAGGCCTTTTTAAATTTAATTGCTAACCTATACTTTCTTCTGTGGCCGCATGATCTAAGGCGTCAATCTCTTGTTGGATTAGACTGCCGATGACGGGGAGATCGGGGTTCAGATCCCGGTCACGTGTACTGAAGGTGATTTCCAAAAGGTTTTTACCCTCTTCACCCACGCAAATGCGGGTATACTTCCTCTAAATATAACCTTTCTCATCCCAAAAATCATTAGCGTAATTAATGCATTAGCATATAACCCGAACGGGTAGTATAACCCAGTGTTAAAATAAAAATTGCTACTTATGAGAAAAAATGTTTACAAATATTTGTATTTACTGCTATTTTTAAAATTTATTTAAAATAAGGTAGCTTTGACCTAGAAAGTAAATTCTTCAAACTGATTGGTCAACGAAATCGTAAAAGATTACGTTTGTGGTGACGTCACCATTATCCTTGCTACCTTGCTTAGTGAATAGAGGAATAGATCAAATAAAAAATGGCGCATCTTAGGGACATTTTGGGTGCAAAGTTGTACCATTTCTACGTTTGAGCTGGAGAAGATTTCCATCCTTTAGTGAATCTAGGATCTTGGTTCAAACAAACCCTTCACTAAATCCTCGAGTACCCGCGCAATACAACGTCATATAGTTCAGGTGTCGGCGAACGACCGATCCCGATAGACCGGTCGATCTCATGGTAATTTGTAGACGATTGCTTAAGAAAACTAGATCGTCATTAAAAATCGGTATTTTAGGACTTATAAACTCGCAAATATAATCAAATACAAATAATATTTGAGTGTGGTCGTCGGTCATAGTAATTAACATTAAAAGAAAAAAAATTAATAATCTTATTAAAATAAACATTTTATTTGTTCTATTTTTTTCCTAGATAGATATATAGAGACACAAATATTTGAGGAAAAATTGAATCCAAGGAATAAATCTAATATGTAAAGAAAAAAATAATAAAGAGTAGAGAGTAGAGACAATGGATGAGAACGGGACTTTTGGTGAGTTTTTTAAGTCGATCAAGGTAAAAAGGTCGCCAACTCCTGATATAGATTCTAGAGTAGCTGACATATATCTAGGGAGCTTTTAAACGTTTTAAAATGGGTCACACCCGCTTCGGTGGCTGCATAGTCTAAGGCGTCACTCTCGCAATAAGCTAGACTGCCTGTTACAAGGAGCTCGAGGCTCGAATCCCGGGTCTAATGTAATATGTCATATATTTATTAAAACTTCGTTCTATTAATGTGTAATATATCATGTATTTATTAAAACTTGGTTCTATTAGTGTGTAATATGTCATGTATTTATTAAAACTTCGTTATATTAGTGTGTAATATGTCACGTATTTATTAAAACTTGGTTCTATTAGTGTGTAATATGTCATGTAAGTATAAAAACTTGTCCCTCCCAGTGTGTAATGTGTAAGGCGATTGAGCCCGGTCGCTATGCACCCAACAGTTTCATTGTTATTGGCCGGTCCTAGAAGCAGAAGTGGAGGGTGGACTAAGACTTGACCAGGAGGGTGGAGGGTGGAGGGAAGGGGCTCTTCTCGTCTGCTCGCCCGGTGATAAGGGAATCTAACTGAAGACCTTCTCAACGATCCTCTCTACTTGGTAACACCACCCACCCCTGCCACCCCCTCCTTTCTATTCACAGCATCCTTGGTCCGGGCGAGATTGCGAGACCTAGTCACATCTCTTATCCTGAGGCGGACAGAGCCGGGCAAGTGTTTTAATGTTTCCCTGGACTCGTTCTCTTCTAGATCATGTTCTCCTGATAGTCGCACTCTTCTAGAACATGTTATCCTGATAGTTGCACTCTTCTATAACATGTTCTCCTGATAGTTGCATTCTTCTATAACATGTTCTCCTGATAGTTCTCACTCTTCTAGAACATGTTCTCCTGATAGTCGCACTCTTCTAGAACATGTTCTCCTGATAGTCGCACTCTTCTAGAACATGTTCTCCTGATAGTTGCATTATTCTATAACATGTTCTCCTGATAGTCTCACTCTTCTAGAACATGTTCTCCTGATAGTTGCATTCTTCTAGAACATGTTCTCCTGATAGTCGCACTCTTCTAGATCATGTTTTCCTGATAGTTGCACTCTTCTAGAACATGTTCTCCTGATAGTCCACTTTTATTACACGCAAATGTGGGTACACTTCATCTACATTCAAACTTCCTCATCCCTAACACATTAGCCTATTTAGTAAATACGAGTATAGCCAGAGCGAGTACTAAAACGCGCTTCCAAAAAAAACAAGAAAAAAGAGTTTAAAAAAATTGATATTGTTAATAAACAATGAACCCTGTTGCCAAGAAATATTTGATCTAATGTTATTTCAAATTTACGGGGTTGGGGGGATTAGGATAAAGAGTTAATTTATTCATCTAAATTTTCTTTTGATTATTTACATATTATATATTTTTATTATAATTTGACTAAAGAGGGTTTCACGTTGTACACTACTTAAAATTATTGTGAAGTAAAAACATTTTTCAATTTAATTGGTCATATTTGTAACCATTCGACTAACCCCCTGAACGATTTACTGAGGAATAACATGGCTAGTAAAGACAGCTTGGGAAAGCAAGAGTTCCAACAGTCGTTGTATCAACATCGATCTCTGACAAAAAGCTTGAATCAGGAAGATGATCGAATTGGGCTACAATTGCAAAAAAAGATTATCGGAGATTTGGAGGCAGAGAAATTGGACATCATGGAAAACTTGCACGTGGCGACATATTCTCACCAGGAAGTAAGTACAGACACTTTGTCTTCTCACCAGGATGTAAGTACAGACACTTTGTCTTCTCACCAGGAAGTAAGTACAGACACTTTGTCTTCTCAC
>CABFWO010003081.1:0-24219 GCA_902155825.1 Timema genevievae | reverse complement strand
GGAGAGTGGAAAACCATTTAGGAAAAGCCACCCCCAGTTCACCCGACCGAGATTCGAACCTCGATCTCCCCGTCCTCGGCGGTTGAGCTCAACACGACTAGCGCGTTAGCCAACTACGCCACCGAGGCGGGTTTAACTACAGAAGATTGTAAAAACTCTTGGCTGTCATTACGTTCATAGTCATTTGGAGGGAAGTTATTAGAGTAGGCTCGCGACTATCCGGCATCCGGTTATCCGGTCCTTAATACTATCCGGCCGGGGAAATTTATATGCAATTTTTTTTCTCGTAATTTTTATTGATAGTTTTATGAACAATTTACATATAATTTAATTTAAAATAAATATTTTCAATTTACTGAATTTGAACTATTCAGTACAGTAGGTCTATATCCAATTCGCTCTTTAATTTACTTTCCTTTTTACATTTAGGTAAAATTCATATTTAAATCTTTGTTTAAAAATAATGCAAACTCGATAAATACAAATTTAAATATGCTTTGAAACGCTACTAATATACAGTTATCACACATTGTGGCTGTTGAAAGCACAGAAAATGATTCACCCTCAAGATCCGACTTATATCCGGCTTTTTTTGTTTGCTATCAGGACCGTCCAACCTCCACGTTAGGCTGGATAGTCACGAGTTCACTGTTTAAGGTTGGATGAGAGGGAAGGAAATAAGGCCAGTATTTTTGCAATTTTTATTGCAGAACTTTTTTTTTCCGGAAAATTAAATCAAATATTGCTCCAGCACAAACATAATAGTTTAATTTTCTTCATATGGTGATATCAACAGTTGTTGAATATCTGTATTGAGCAACATTAGATGAGAAATTTTTTATATGAAGAGAAAAAAGTTGTCATTAAATTCTAGAACAACCTTGACAGATATTCAACAACTGTTGATATCACCAAGGGAAGAAAATTAAACTCTTATATTTGTGCTGGAGCAATATTTTATTTATTTTAGCCAAAAAAAGTTTTGCAAAAAAAACAACTGCAACAAGACTTATCTTATCTCGCATCCCCTTCCACCCCACCTTAATCCGAACCGTTAATTGTGCTTTAAGCTTCCCTTTAATTCAGTTTGTTCTTAGCACCGCATCTCCCTACATGTATAAGTTAGAGACGCATTTGTATTAACTAAGCTAACGGGATAGGGATGAGGAAGACTGAATTAAGAGGAAGTGTACCTGAATTTGCGTGGAGGGAGAGTGGAAAACAATTTAGGAAAAACTATCCTCATTACACCCAACAGGGATTCGAACCTTAATATCCCCATCATTGGCCGTCAAGGTTATTGCGAGAGTGACTCCTTAAACCGTTTGATAACCTAAGTGGGTTTAATTAGTAATAATGAATAGGATAAGTTTTAATTTGTAATAATTTTATATTATAAAATATTTTGATACTTCCTATATCTAATTTATTCTAAAATTCGTATTTTGATAAATAATAAAAATACCCTTATTGGTGGTAACGTGGGCTAAATATCAGACTCATTTAGTCTGTGATGAAGAAGTCGGGATTTGAATCCTGGCCAGGTGAACTAAGGCTTAATTATTTTTATAAATGACTTCTAGCTTTTAATTGACATTCTACCTCGTCCCTCCTCCACAAAGAAAATGGAACTCAAACACCCCGGACGGGTAGTAAGACGGTGAATATTTTTTAAAATTACTTTGAGGTAGGCCTAGAACTAAATATAAATGTTATTTAAGTAGTGCCTTTGTATCAAACTTCAACTTTAGTTTAGAAATGTGTGATACTTTTTATTTGTGAAGAAGAATATATCATTATTTCAGCCAACCAGATAGCTAGTCATTTAGTCATTCAGTTAGTCTGTTATATATTCGTTCAACCAGTTAGCTAGTCATTCAGTCATTCAATTAGTTAGTCAGAGTCAGCCAGTAATCTATTAAATTAGCCAATCAGATAAGATCATGATATTGATATAGCCTACAATACATATAGGCCTATTTATTTATAACTCATTTATCATATTACCCACTTCAGTGGCTGCGCCGTCTAAGGCGCTACTATTGCAGTGGACTTGAATGCCGATGACGGGAAGATCAAGGTTCGAATCTCTATCGGGTGGAGTGTGATTTTTACGAAAAAAAATTTCAACACTCCCTCCACCCACGCAAATGTAGGTACACTTCATATAAATATAACCTTGCTAATTCCTAAAACCATTAGATTGTAATGAGTACATAAACATATAAACCGAATGGGTAGTAAGACGCGGCGATAAAAAATATTCACATTAATTTAGTATAAAATTTTTTAAGAGTAGGTATCTTATCAAAATTTCATGAATTAGGAATAACAACGTTTTGAAATAAGCACAACCTATTTTTGAGCCATCTTGTATAGTCACGTAAGCACACCGACATATTTGTACAGTCACGTGATAGTAAAATCTAAAGCCACGCATGCTTCACTTAATGATCTTCTCAAAAACGGCCATAAAATTTGTAGTTTTTAATGGGCTTCAGTGCGGCCTGCTAACTGTTAAAAAGTATAAATATTGGCCTCCCTAACTCTGCAGGGTGCTGACCGGCAGGGGGTCAAGGTCACATGCAAAACAGAGACCAAACCTCTTTGTTCTTACTCGGAGCAGATAATTTCCTTGTGATTTACACCCCTTCAATATCCTCGGCTCGTTCCCGCCCAAAACATGGGGTGGGTTTTATTGTTCATTTCTTTTAATGGCCGAGGAATCGCTAGCACACTTGACTAACCAACATGTCTGGTGTAGTAGAGGCAGACATTCAGACATAGCTACTGTCACATGACTCACACGACGATCCTATGACAGTAATAACAGACATTCAGACATAGCTACTGTAACCTGGATCACATGACAGTAATAGTAGGTAGACATTCAGACATAGCTACTGTCACCTGGATTCCATGACAGTAATAGCAGACATTCAGACATAGCTACTGTAGCCTGGATCACATGCCAGTAATAGCAGACATTCAGACATAGCTACTGTCACCTGGATTCCATGACAGTAATAGCAGACATTCAGACATAGCTACTGTCACCTGGATCACACGACAGTAACAGCAGACATTCAGACACAACTACTGTCACGGAATAGTTGTAGAATGTTGCGTCCTACATTCCCGGAACCTAGACGTGTATATTCCTTTGGGTCCCTCGCACCAGGGATCAATATTTGCGGCCAGCTTGTGGCGGCCCTCGAAACATTTGCATTGCGTTCTTTGTTTTATAGTTCCTTTGAAAAGGGTTCGAACCTACAATAATGATCCAAGCCAGGGAGGAATATTAACGTTCTTTTATGTGCCTGTTTATTGCTTCTTAGTTATATTGTCCAGAGGATTACGACTTTTCTAAGGACACCCCCTCCTTCAAAAAAAAAGTGAACGGGAAGGAAAAAAAGGTGGGGGTTCCACTTCTTATTTTATTTTTTATAAGTATTTTAAGGAGTGGGAGAGTTTGGTTTCGGGGTAAGAGAAAATGGGCGAGGGGTTCTCCCCCCTCCACCCTCACCCCCCTCGACTGCGTGGAAGTGGTTTTACAGATTCCCGGTAAGGATATTAAAAGGAACCTCCCGTGTTTTTTAAAGACTTCATAATTACCGACGCTGAAAATATATATTTTGAATGAGATTTCCCTTTCTAGTGGGACTAGCCGGGTAATAAAGGGCTGGTGTTTTATTCTTATGGAAATGTTCGCGGCTGCACTTAAGGAGGTTATTGCTGGGGCTTATTAAATACTGTATCTTGGTGCCACACACACACAAACTGGTGATAACTAGTATCTATACTGTTGGAGTACATCTTAATAATATCTTTATATCCAAGACTGGCGATACACGATTTGTTAACTATCCAACATAAGGGACCAGCATACCATTGCAGCTGTGAAGTTGGTGATTGGGTAAATTACAGAACATTGGAGCTGTGAAGTTGGTGATTGGGTTAATTACAGAGCATTGGAGCTGTGAAGTTGGTGATCGGGTTAATTACAGAACATTGGAGCTGTGAAGTTGGTGATTGGATTAGTTACAGAACATTGGAGCTGTGAAGTTGGTGATTGGGCTAGTTACAGAACATTGGCGCTGTGAAGTTTGGGCTTGGGTAAATCACAGAACATTGGCGCTGTGAATTTGCTGATTAGGTAAATCACAGAACAATGCAACTGTGAAGTTGGGGCTTGGATAAATCACAGAACAATGCAACTGTGAAGTTGGAGCCTGGGTAAATCACAGAACAATGCAACTGTGAAGTTGGGACTTGGGTAAATCACAGAACATTATAAGCTTTGTTTAATCACATTACATTGTAGGTGCGGGGTTGGTGTTGTGGGTAATCCCAGAATATATCAGTACCCACATATTGTTGTGTTTCAACAATATATAAAAAATAATCCAAGTTGTATTTTATCAAAAAAACAGCAAGCTAGTTTTTTTAAAGCCAACAATACTATTACAGTTTTAATATTTTGACCGGGATTTCGTGAGGTACAACTTGAAAACAAAAAATAAAACCCATTCCATCGAAGAAAAATGTAAACATGTAATGGGAATCAAATCCCAGCCTCATAAATGAGATCCTTCCACCCTCACGAGGGATGGTTGAGACAAAGAAAGCGATACCGACCAAATAAATAAATACATAAATACCAAGTGGACCCGTGAAGTGACGTCAGAATCCACCCCCTCCCCCTTCCTCCCTCAAACCTGAGTTGCGTATTTGTTATAATTGTGGGCTCGATCCCCTGATTTATGCTCGCTGCCGGTCCGAGGGGCTAGGAAGGCCCCCAAGGGTTGGCGGAGAGGAAATAGAGGGGAAGGGGGTAGGTTGCGCCTTAGATTTATACCACCAGCCCAGTCGCGAGATAACGCCACGGAAGTCTGACCCGCTAAATCAAACCTCAAGCCACCACTGGACATTGAGAGAAATGTTTCATGGTAACGTTGGTAGCAACGGGAGGAAGGAAGACCATCACAAAAAGAGCGAGGGATTTTTTGTTTGTTTGACTGTTTCTATTGAACCCAACTTTCCTGTAAAATAAACTGCAGGTTTGTATTCAGCTGAGGATTAGATTATCCACCTCCCTTAGGATAAACTGAAGGTTTGTCTTCATTTGAGGATTAGAATATCCACCTTTCTGTAGAATAAATTGCAGAGTGTGTATTCAGCTGAGGATTAGACTATTCACCTCCCTGTAGGATAAACTGCAGAGTGTGTTTTCAGTTGAGGATTAGACTATCCACCTTTCTGTAGGATAACTGCAAGGCTATAACACATCTGATAGATTATCCACCTTCCTGTACGATAAACTGAAGGTTTGTCTTCATTTGAGGATTAGAATATCCACCTTCCTGTAGGATAAACTGCAGGTTTGTATTCAGTTGAGGATTAGACTATCCACCTTCCTGTAGAATAAACTGAAGGTTTGTCTTCATTTGAGGATTAGAATATCCACCTTCCTGTAGGATAAACTGAAGGTTTGTCTTCATTTGAGGATTAGACTATCCACCTTCCTGTAGGATAAACTGAAGGTTTGTCTTCAGTTGATGATTGGAATCTCTCCATTCAAAGATTTCTGTTTCAATCCACACTAGAGCTTATATTTTTTGAGAGAAAAGACTGATGATACCTACTTGCAGTATGTGCCAAGTTCGACATCGGCTTAACTTCATTTTGAAGTTTAAAAACGTAAAATAAGATACCCCCCTGCAGTGGTTCGTTGTTCTGGATGTATGAATGTGTGTATGTGTGTATATGTAAACACTCTATAAGTCGCAAATTGTAATACATACTTTACAGGCTTTCTAGTATTCTCTTTTGTCCATTATCAGAATAGAGCCCTATTGAAATTCATCTCCGATTGAATAAACTGAATTAGCAGTTTTCTTCGAAAATCTCGTTCAAAAGAGGTGTGAGCTTTTAGTGTTTTACCGCGCATTTTATTGTAAACCTTCATACAGTCCTGATCGGTAATAAGATGTGAAACAAGGGGGGGACGAGGAGTGGGTGGGGGCAGATACTAACTAGGACTTTAGACCGGACACTCAAATATAAAATACCGGTTCAATGGCACGCTACGTCAAAGGTCCAAAGTTCTATTCACGACTAGTTGATAACTGTTATATGTTAATGTTTGATTCTTCAATGACACCATATTTGAGAATTGTTATCTAGCCGTCGCGTCGTCCATGATTTGTTCTTAGAGAACTATTTATTCATGCAAGGTACATATGACCGTGTGTAAACCTGCCACTGGAGTGTGTGTGAGAGAGAGAGAAGGTATTCGCTCAAAGAGAATACCGCCCGGTTATCCAGACAGGATCGCTGCCAGTTGGACTGCTATGTACTAACATGTCAGAAACCAACACAGTTTTACACAAACACTCTCTCCTCCTTGTTATCTGGGCTCTCAGAAACACTCTCCATGGTGAGAGACAGGAGGAGTTGCAGTGGATACTGTTGAGAGGTGAGCTGATGTTTGTACAAACATTACCTCCTGTAATCCTGCCCATGTGTTACATACTAGGAGCAACCCTACATTAAACACAAGGAATACTTAGTACTGGGTTCTAGCCTTACAGGAGACACAAGGAGTGCTTACTTCTGGGTTCTAGCCTTGCAGGAGACACAAGGAGTGCTTACTGCTGGGTTCTAGCCTTGCATGAGACACAAGGAGTGCTTACTGCTGTGTTCTAGCCTTACACGAGACACAAGGAGTGCTTACTGCTGTGTTCTAGCCTTACACGAGACACAAGGAGTGCTTACTGCTGTGTTCTAGCCTTACAGGAGACACAAGGAGTGCTTACTGCTGTGTTCTAGCCTTACACGAGACACAAGGAGTGCTTACTTCTGGGTTCTAGCCTTACAGGAGACACAAGGAGTGCTTACTGCTGTGTTATAGATTACAGGGGACACAAGGAGTGCTTACTTCTGGGTTCTAGCCTTGCAGGAGACACAAGGAGTGCTTACTGCTGTGTTCTAGCCTTACAGGAGACACAAGGAGTGCTTACTGCTGGGTTCTAGCCTTGCAGGGGACACAAGGAATGCCCTTCATAACAGATCTCAGAGGTGCGCCCCTCTATGAATGTTAATAGCGTGGAGCGTGGGAAAACCTCTTTGTGAGTGTCTCGCCGCCGAACTCGTCCTTCACCGTAAACTCGGCTCTCAACCTAATAAAACATCAAGACTCGGATTCTGCGTCCGCAGTTTACAGTCGCGAAAGATGGACGCTATAGTTTCGCCAAAACCATGCGGTGAATACCTAAGTGGTTCGGGGGAGAGGTCAACACACTTTCTCTGTCACGAGAGAACGCGGATTGATACTGGCCTGCTACACTATGGGAATGGGCAAAAAATAACTTTTCTCAAAGGCAACACTGGTGTAATTTCTTGGTTTTGGTTTCGATTATTCAGAGTTCAAATAGTTTCCATCTTAGCCGCGGACGGTCTAAGGCGTTGCTCTCATGTTAGACTGGCCTTCTGAGCAAGGAGAGGACGGGGTTCGAAACACGATCAGGCTTACTTAAGGTGTTTTTTTCCTAAAATGGTTTCCCACTCTCCTTCCACGAAAATACGAGTTTATTATCTCTAAAACGCTTCTTCCTCGACCCTACACTATTAGAGTAGTTGTAATATAGTATGCGTATAACCTGAACAGGTAGTAGGACACAGTGATAAAAAAAGTTTCCATCTTCTATATTTTTTTATATTTATTTAGCACCGCGTCTTACTACCCGTTCGGGTTATACGCTTAAGTACTAATTACACTAATGGATTAGGAATTGGGAAGGTTGAATTTAGAGGAAGTGAACCCGCATTTGCGTGGAGGGAGAGTGGAAAACCATTTAGGGGAAAACCACCCCCAGTTCACCCGAGCGGGATTACTAGCGCCATTCCTTTTTTTTAGCATCGCGTCTTACTACCCGTTCGGGTTGTACGCCTATGTATTAATTACACAAACGGGTTAGGGATGAGGACGGTTTAATTTATAGGAAGTGTACCAGCATTCCCGTAGAGAGAGAGTGGTAAACAATTTAGGGAAAACCACCCTCAAGTGCACCCGACTGAGATTCGAACCCTGATCTCCCCGTCTTGAGTAGACCCATCTGTTGAGAGAGCGACCATGCGGCCACCGATGCGGGTAATATCACACATTTAATTAGAGAAGGAAGGAGGTGAGGTGGGGGGTGGGGCGTCGTGTGCTGGAAATCACGGGACTCAATCTTTACAATCTCCGTGAAGATTAGTTCCCTCTCAACCACTGGCTAGCTTGTAACACTACCCATGTTGTTTGGTGAGTCATATGAGCTCACTATCACAGTGAAGATTAGTTCCCTCCAATTACTGGCTAGATTGTGACACTACCCATGTTGTTTGGTGAGTCACATGAGCTCACTATCACAGTGAAGATTAGTTCCATCCAATAACTGGCTAGATTGTGCCACCACTAGCCATTGTTGTTTGGTGAGTCATATGAGCTCACTATCACAGTGAAGATTAGTTCCCTCCAACCACTGGCTAGCTTGTAACACTACCCATGTTTGGTGAGTCATATGATTTCACTATCACAGTGAAGATTAGTTCCCTCCAATCACTGGCTAGCTTGTGCCACCACTAACCATGTTGTTTGGTGAGTCTTATGAGCTCACTATCACAGTGAAGATTAGTTCCCTCCAATAACTGGCTAGATTGTGCCACCACTAGCCATGTTGTTTGGTGAGTCATATGAGCTCACTATTCTGAACGATATACTCACAAGTCACCACGAGTTACTCACATTATCTCCCGAACAGAACCAAGTTAATATCCTCTCATGCTTCTGAAATGTAATGATGATGTAATTGTTATGTTGAACTAGTACTGATACTATCTAGGCAGATAGTAGGAACAGTTCCATGTTGTGCCACCTGCAGCGCTGGGATCAAGGGTGCACAATTGCTTTATCAAACATGGCATATTGTAAAAAAAATACGTAATATTTTATTTAACTTCTTGGCTCCTTAGCTCAGGAGGTAGCGTGTCTGCCTACCAAGATGAGGGTCCTGGGTTAAATTCCCACCATGGATAGAACATTTATCATTAGTGACAAATTGACGCACGGAAGGCTGGGTGTTGTGTTGGTTCTAGATTTAAGTTAGTTTATAAGTCGTGTGCTGATATAACAGTTCAGTGCAAGTTAAATACCTCAATAAAATATATATATATATATATATATATATATATATATTTGACTTCTGTTTTAGCACGTCTTACCACCCGATTGGGTTATACGCTGATGGTTGTAGGAACTATGGAGGTTATATTTAGAGGAAGTGTACCCGCATTTGCGTGGATGGAGAGTAGAAAACTAATTTGTAAAAACCACCCTCTGTAAACCCAACTGAAAGTCGAACCCGATCCTTGCTGTCACTGGCAGTCCAGTCTATTGTGAGAGTAGAGCCTTAGACCATACGGCCATCAAAGTAGGTGCTTTGTAAATATAATGATATAATTTAATAGGGGATTCACAATACATTTTGCATTTTCCTCCTCCCCTAGTTTGTTCTCCTACCGCCGGACAGCTACGCCTAGTATCGTTATAAACACACTTGGTTTCTGGCGTCTAGGCTAACTCTATGCTCACCGCTCGGTGTCCCCGATCCACTCAGATACCCTCGAATTCACACGCAAGAACAAATCCCGAACATAAGTAATGTCGTGGGCCGCGCACCGCCCACCCCTGAGCCCGGCCGGTCCGACTGTACCACTGATTCATGGGGCACCATGCACCAATTAATTAACGTGATCACGTTTTACCCGGAGATAATCATCTGGTTCTGTTGCAGCCCGGGCTGGACTGCATAGTCATACTGACTTGCAAGGCTTGGTTACACCGACCGCTAGGGGCTTGAACTGGTGTGTGGATCATTGTAACAGAGGTATTATTAGCTGTAACTGGTGTGTGAATCATTGTAACAGAGGTAACATTAGCTGTAACTAGTGTCTGGGTCATTGTAACAGAGGTAACATTAGCTGTAACTAGTGTCTGGTTCATTGTAACAGAGGTAACATTAGCTGTAACTGGTGTTTGGGTCATTGTAACAGAGGTAACATTAGCTTTAACTGGTGTCTGGGTCATTGTAACAGAGGTAACATTAGCTTTAACTGGTGTCTGGGTCATTGTAACAGAGGTAACATTAGCTGTAACTGGTGTCTGGGTCATTGTAACAGAGGTAACATTAGCTGTAACTGGTGTCTGGGTCATTGTAACAGAGGTAACATTAGCTTTAACTGGTGTCTGGGTCATTGTAACAGAGGTAACATTAGCTTTAATTGGTGTTTGGGTCATTGTAACAGAGGTAACATTAGCTGTAACTGGTGTGTGGATCATTGTAACAGAGGTAACATTAGCTGTAACTGGTGTCTGGGTCATTGTAACAGAGGTAACATTAGCTTTAATTGGTGTCTGGGTCATTGTAACAGAGGTAACATTAGCTGTAACTGGTGTCTGGGTCATTGTAACAAGGTAACATTATCTTTGACTGGTGTCTAGGTCATTGTAACAAGGTAACATTAGCTTTAACTGGTGGCTGGGTCATTGTAACAGAGGTAATATTAGCTTTAATTGGTGTTTGGATCATTGTAACAAGGTAACATTAGCTTTAACTAGTGTCTGAGTCATTGTAACAAGGTAACATTAGCTGTAACTGGTGTGTGGATCATTGTAACATTAGCTTTAATTGGTGTTTGGATCATTGTAACAAAGTAAAATTAGATATAACTGATGGCTGGGTCATTGTAACAGAGGTAGCATTACGTCTAGCTTGGTAACAATCATAGTAACATAGGCAATAATACTTTTAACTTGATGACGTTCATAGGAAGTAATTAACATAACATTACTCCTTGCTTACTCTAATGACTGAGGTTAAATCGTTCATTAATGTTGTAAAATAGGTGCTAAATAAATTATCTTTGTTAAATTAACTTTAATAACCCATATGAAGTAGCCGGTGTTAAAACCTTAACTTGTTAACAATCAATAACTATAATCAGAGAAGTAGCAGGTGGTAAACAACGTTTATATTTTAACTCACGTTAACTTTATTACTTGAAGTAGAAGTTGTTAAAAGACGTTCGTTTGTTAACTCACGTTAACTTTAATACATGAAGTAGCAGGTAGTAAAATGACGTTTATTTGTTAACCTGCGTTAACTTTAATGCAGGAAGTAGCAGGTGATAAAATGACGTTAATTTGTTAACCTGCGTTAACGTTCATGCAGGAAGTAGCAGGTGATAAAATGACGTTTATTTGTTAACCTGCGTTAACTTTCATGCAGGACGTAGCCGGTGTTAAACAACATTAATTTGTTTTTTAGTTTGCTAATGAATTAACAACGTAGATAACATAAATGAAGTTGTATTATATTTTGAAAAACCATGATACATTTAGATTCAAATTAACTAGGTTATGCTCAAGTAATATTATATTTAATTTTAAAATGTGTTGACAGTTAAGTATATAACGAAATATTTAGGAAAATTAGCCTCTCCCCAAACACAATTCCTGGTATATAATTGTTATCAAATATTACTTTTTTTTTTAAGATGTACAATACCTATTTGCTACTGAGCGGGATCCAGATAAGAAATAAAATGTCCCCCCCCCCTCTTTTATCCCTCAAACATACTTCTTCTGCCCAATACATTGGAAAGGTATTATGTACAGGCATTAAATACTACTTCGGTGGCTTGTCAGTATTTACATAATGATAATTAGGGCTATGGGTAGTAATTACACTGGTGGTCCACCCCTTCATTTATATAATGGTTATTCGTAGCTTGGGGCTTAGCCATTTAATAGCCAGCTATATATATATATATTAATAGCCAGATATATATATATATCATGGTTATTCATAGCTTGGGGTTAATTCACTTCATATCCAGATATATATATATATGTATATATACCATGGCTATTCGTAGCTTGGGGCTTATCCATTTAATAGCCAGCTATATATATATATATATATATATATATTAATAGCCAGATATATATTAATAGCCAGATATATATAAATATTAGTAGCAAATATATATACATATGTATATATCATGGTTGTTCATAGCTTGGGGTAATTCACTAAATAATCATATATATAGCATGGGTATTCGTGCCTTGGGGCTTATCCACTTCACAACCAGCTATATATATATATAACTATATATAATATAACTATTAGAGTAACCACTATATATATATATATAGCTATATATAATTATATTTACACTAATAGGCTAGGAATGAGGAAGGTTGAATTTAGAGAAAAATATAGTCGCATTTGTGTGAAGCGAAATTGGGAAACCATTAAGTAAATCTACTTTAAGTACACTTGATCAGGATTCGAACTCCGATATCCCCGTCATAGGAAGTCCAGTCTATAAGGAGAGTGACGTCTTAGACAACTCGACCACCGAAGCGGGCTCTCGCTTATATTGTAGCGACACTAAATATCTATTTTTTATATGTGAAATGTGACCCGCATTGATGTGCACGAGGACAAAGGCGTCAGTTTCACTTAGTCTCTTTTTCTTGTGACGTTAAGGTAGGGGGTTTGAATCCCGGCTTGGTGTGCTGAAGTTGTTTTTTTCTTAATGCTTTCCTATTCTCCTCCAGGCAATTGTTTGTGCATTTCTCCTATATTCTACCTTCATCATCTCTACTTACCGGGTGGGTAGTAGGATGTGGGACATGGTTATTATTTCATGAATTGTGATACCTGCTTCAGTGGGCACATGGTCTAAGGCGTCACCCTCACAATAGACTAGACTGCCGATGACGGGGAGATCAAAGTTCTAATCCTGATAGGATGTATTACGGTTGGTTTTTCCCTAGATGGTTTTCCCGCCATCCTTCCTTGCAAATGCGAGTACGCTTCCTCTAAACTCAACCTTTATTACACTAATTAGTACATAAGCTTATAAACTCGAATGGGTAGTAATACGCGGTGCTAAAATATAAAAAAATATAAAAACATTATATCAAGATTTCACCCTATTCTTGTAAGGTGCTGTAAGTTTTAAAGATACCATTGTATGCCTGGAAGGTAAGGTTAGTAATCTCCTTGAAAAGTGTTGTAGGCCTACTCGTATATTAGACATATCGAGTCTGTGTCAGGTATATATATATACCTGAATGATAGCCTCCTTGCAAAGTATCTTGAGTCCATCACAGTTTCATTACGTTTGTTAATCTCGTGCCGGTTAGGATTTCTATCCTCCGTATTACACAAGCAATATCTATGGTAAATTCCAGCCGCCCGCAACAACGGTCCAAGCGCCACACCTAGAATCTTTTAACAGCCGAGTAAGTGGTATCAACTCCTGATCTGATCTTCTGTGTTCGCCAAGATGGCACAATTTGTTTCGGCAAGTCGCAAGTCGGCAAGTTACACGGTAGGTGGTTCGTCAAACCAGGGAACTGGAGAGCAGTTCGCGATGGCTCGCATTCTGTCTCGTGTTTCGTGACGCATTCGGTTCGTCGAAACAATGTGGAACCTTTTTGTCTTGTCACACTTACTGAATCACAATCATGAATGCTGAGCAGTAAAATAATTTATTCTGCTTCCTTCTTTAATTGGTGTAGCAAAATTTATTTTGCAATCGATTCCATGAATCATGCTCAACGTTTCCTATATTTAAGGTCCTCTTGTTTCAGGTTCCATACCACTTCTTCTAATTGGAGCTCTCCCATAAATCTCAAAGTTTTATCTGAGGGCCCCGCCATAGTTCACTTGATATGTATATTCAAAACTAAACTTTCCAGAATAATGACAAAGCACTACTACTGCCCTAAATTGTGACCCGCACTGCAAGCGGCCCGTGAACCTTGCACGAACCTTGCACGAACTGACGCGCTCAGCTCCTTTGACCCGTGCAAATTTACCGACAATCGATGGAACCTTCCAACCACGAGCCATAGCGATCCGGACTACGGTTCGTGGTTTGTCCTCTCTCAGCAGCGTGTAACTGCGCCTTCCAGTGAGTGTTCCACCAAGGTCTGTGTTCCTCTCTCAGCACCGTGTAACTGCGCCTTCCAGTGAGTGTTCCACCAAGGTCTGTGTTTCCTCTCTGAGAGGCGCGATGTGCCAGTGTTCTACCAAGGCCTGTGTTCCTCTCTGAGAGGCGCGATGTGCCAGTGTTCCACCAAGGCCTGTGTTCCTCTTTGAGAGGTGCGATGTGCCAGTGTTCCACCAAGGTCTGTGTTCCTCTCTGAGAGGCGCGATGTGCCAGTGTTCCACCAGGTTCTCTACCTGTGATGTTGATGGTCGGGATGGACGTGCTAACGGAGATTACTCTTTGTGAATGGGTAATTTGAACTGTGGGGATATTCACAGGCACGGAACACAGACCTCGGTACAGTCCTCTCCAAAAGGGGCTGGTCCCCGACACTCCAGGAGAGGACAGTAATCAGAAGAGAGTATAACAGGTATGCAAGACGTCTATAGCTTATCGGAAGAGAGTATCCCATCTTTAATAATAGGGCTGCATCTGGAAGACGTCTATATTTGATCGGAAGAGATTATCCTTAACTTAATAACAGGTATGCAACTGGAAGACGTCTATATTTGATCGGAAGGGAGCTTCCTCGTCTAAATAACAGGTGCGCATCTGGAAGAGAGAGAAATATACATCACGAAACTTAATTTACATGATTCCCCTCCCCCTCCTCCTTCAATGTTTAATATCATTTATCATTGTCCGTGTCATTGCGAGACTCGGTGATTGCCGAGCGGTCAATTTACCGGCCAGACCCGAGCCGACCAGGGAGATTGCTTTCTCCCGAGTCCACGGTGCGTTGGGCCCATAGCGGTCGGTCCCTCACACAACAATTCTACACAGGTCACGAGTATTGGGTCCTGGCTCTTTAATGTTTGAACCAAGGACCTTCAAATGAAATCTCCTTGTTACTCTTTCTAGTTACGTGCGAGTAATGACTCCAAGCAAAGGTCGAACCTTGTCACCTCAGTGGCGGAAATTTGGTGAGGCCATGGTTTTTTTTTTTGTATAAAGGTTTAATTTTAAAACCAGTTAATGATACCGCAAGGTTGAAGAAAGGTGGCGGCGTATTATAAGTTCGTTCCAAATCCCTATCAAGAATTATTAATATGCAACTATAGTTTCTATTTTAAATACTCGTTTATGTCGTGCGTTTTTATTTTGTTGCTGACACAGCTGTTGATTGAAACTTAAAGCACAGTTTGTGTTTATTTGTAGCTGACACAGGGGATGATTGAAACTTTGAGCACAATTTGTGTTTATTTGTAGCTGACACAGCTGTTGATTGAAACTTAAAGCACAGTTTGTGTTTATTTGTAGCTGACACAGGGAATGATTTAAACTTATAGCACACTTAGTATTTATTTGTAGCTGACACAGGGGATGATTGAGACTAATAGCACACTTAGTATTTATTTGTAGCTGACACAGGGAATGATTGAAACTTTGAGCACACTTAGTATTTATTTGTAGCTGACACAGCTGATGTTTTAACTAATATCTCACTTTTTTCCATGTTGCAGGCAGGGGGAGAAGACCAAAGCCAAACTTTCCTGTCTTCATCACTTTTTAACTTTTAGTTTTTTTTTAAGTTTCTTATAAGCAAGTTTGAGTTTTGAGGGTCTTTTTGACAGAAAATTAATTAATTTTTGGGCTGGAGATTGGTTTATTTGATTTTGTTTAGTTCTATATCAACCATGAGCGAGTTTATCACATTTTTGTAGATATGTTTTTTGCAACTTTGGTTTTCCGCGTACTTTACAAAATGTTATGTAGGCGAGACTGTAGTCCCATAAAGGGGCGTGAACAGTGTAGGGTGTACTACGCCGAGGTTTGTGTGACATTGGAACATAAAGTTTGTCACAACAAAGTGTTTGATTTCCTGAAACATTCTCCTGTTACTGCGAGTGTTACAAATATTACAGGGCTCTGTTCCTTTCAGGAATATAGTTTCAGTCCTTGGGGGGACTATTTCATATACAGAGGGACCTCTGGTTCCTGAACAGGGGGACTGTTATTCCAAACCGAGGGACACTAGCTACAGCCTCAAGTGGGATTCTATTTCCAGAACAAAGGGGACTATAGTTCCACACCAAAGGTAACTCTAGTTCCATACCAAAGGGAACTTTAGTTTCAGACCAAAGTGGACTCTAGTTCCATACAAAAGTGAATCTAGTTCCATACCAAGGGTGAATCTAGTTATATACCAAGGGAGACTCTAGTTCCATACCAAGGGGACTATAGTTCCATACAAAGGGGAATCTAGTTCCATACCAAGGGGGAATCTAGTTCCATACCAAGGGGACTATAGTTCCATACAAAGGGAGAATATAGTTCCATACTAAGGGGGACTATGGTTCCATAGCAAGAGGAATCTAGTTCCATACAAAGGGGGACTATAGTTCCATATAAAGGGGGATTATAGTTCCAGACCAAAGGGGACCTATTAAAACTAGTTTCTATATATAGACTCATAATGCAATCAACATTTTGGTTCTATGGCTACGTTGTAAGTGTTGTTCATATTTTGATGACCAAAGCTACGTTAGTCTGTAAGTCGTGTAAGGATTTAGCCCTGCATTGATACAACACACGCCCTATGTTGTAACATTAATAAGAGAGTTAATAACCCACCTGTACCGGATAGCGGAACTTGACTGCTAACAACACACCGACTAATATTAATATCTCTTAGCTGACCCTCACAGAGCTCGAACCCACAGCAGGGGGTACTAGCAGCTCTCAAGTACAGTCACGTGAAGGAGATATTACACTGGATATCCTCTCGGAGGTAACTGCATGGCTACTATCGTGAAACAGCCTTGTCGTTCTCTTGTGTGTTTTATTTTGTAGATAATAAATTTTAATGGCTACTCAATTAATAAATATTAGTATGGTAAATTAAGGAATTAAAATAACTGTTGCAATACTTTGAATTAAAACATATTTGAATACAGATTCAGATGATGATAAATTACGTTTTATAGAAATTAAAGGGGTAAAAGATAATAAATTAATTTCTAAACCTATTCATGCTCCTAATCAAGAGCTAGGAATGTGAGGGTGAGTATTTCTACCTTATATTAAACGCTGAGTAAGAACAAGAATAAAAAAACATATATAGTATGAGCAATGTGATATGTTACTTTAGTCCTATAGTGTGAGCAACGAAAGAAGGGTTGTTTTAGGGTAAAGTTTTTAGTAAGTATATAATCAAAACTTAAAAAAAAAAGAGGGAGCATTGTAAAAGTCCTTAGTGCAATTATTTGTATTCATTCGTTGTTCTAGTTTTGTTAATTAAACATTGACATGTCCTTCAAATATACGATCAATTTTGCAACGCTGGTTTGTAGATGTTGCCGTTATTTCCTTCTTAACCCCAGTACACCACCTCCGACATAACTGAAAGCGAGGAGATTTGGCAACAGTTAACAGAGAGAGAAGATAAATATTATCTCCTTTAGAACTGAAGTTCTACCAGAGGTGATATTTAGTGTATCTTTGGTTTAAACCTCCACCGATATGTTCCAAATATCCATTCATATGAAAATCAAGGTATACCAAAGAGCACTTTTAAAAAACAACAATATGCAGTTTTACATCCTCTCTCCAGGTGAATAAAGAGCTAGTTTGTCAAAGATACCTTCATCAAGTCTCCTAGAGCTCCTAAAGCTGCATGCATAACGCATAAGGCATACATAATAGTGAATAGTGCATAACGTAGAGTAAACAATTCTTAAGACTAATACAACGGTTTATAATGAAACATTGAAAGTTAGTCTACTTAAATCGAATGTCTTTAATTCATAAAAATTGGCCTAGCCTCTTTTGCGTTACTAGATAAAGGTCTTTAAAGATTACTTCCCTAAAGGGTTCACTCAAAAAAAAGTTTATAAAGGTATATTTTGAAATATAAAACTTACCTAATTTAAGGGGTGCCTTTTTAAATAACACTTGATTTACAATTGGTTCTACTTTTATAATTATCATGAATATTATGGTAGACCTTGTCTTCAATAACAGAATCAGTAATATAATAGGTTGTTTACCCTTCATTCTCAATTATTTTTACAAATTATTTTAGTCAATATCCCTAAAACAAAGATGGTGTTTTAATATAATAAACAAGTTTGGCTAGCACAAAACATTCTAAACGTAAACCTATCTTTTAACCTATTGTGTATACTTGTCTTTAATATGCTTGAACTTCTCCTCACATTCGCATTGTCTGATAATTCCTAATTCCAAGGGTCGTATATGCTAAAGTCCATGGATAATACATAAGTAGTTTAAGTAAAATCAACATTATGCGTTGTGCACTGTTTACTATTTACTATGCATCGATCACGAACGCTAGCATTGAAAATAATGAGTTTAAGCTTCTTGTGCACTATGTGCTATGCACTATTCGATATTAGCTATGCGTTATGCATGAATATAAACACGGTATGGATTGTAAAGTTGAGTTCCCCGACAGTCAATACCTGCCCCGGGGTTGATACATTGTTGGGATGGTTGTGGTGCATATGACGTCACCGCTCTGGTGTATCCCAGACGTGAAACCAATAGCTCAACACTATACCAGAATCCCCCGCGGGGACGGGGGTCGGCCCGCTGCGGGATAATATTTGAATATTAATACCCACCTTTTGTTCGTCCGTCTTTCATCACGTCGTTATCTTCCCCCGGCTCTCACCAGGGGCGCTGGTGTTAACATGGGGCCCGCCCTTGTAAACTAACACGAGGTACAGTCTTGGAGAACCAGAGGGCTTCTATAGGAGACTCTAGTCCGTGACGTATAACACCGCACTCAGGACTAGCTATGGTGGTAGAAGAACAAGTGGTATTATAGAGCTCTCGGATACCTAGCTATGGTGGTAGAAGAACAAGTGGTATTATAGAGCTCTCGGATACCTAGCTATGGTGGTAGAAGAACAAGTGGTATTATAGAGCTCTCGGATACCTAGCTATGGTGGTAGAAGAACAAGTGGTATTATAGAGCTCTCGAATACCTAGCTATGGTGGTAGAAGAACAAGTGGTATTATAATGCTCTCTCATACCTAGCTATAGTTGTAGTAGAACAAGTGGTATTATAGACCTCTCTCATACCTAGCTATGGTGTTGCTAGTAGAACAAGTGGTATTCCTAGCTATGGTGTTAGTAGAACAAGTGGTATTATAGAGCTCCCTAAGATATTGTGTGTGCGTGTAATGAATCAGTTTTCGAACGAAACTGGAAACAGTGAACATGGCCGCAATATTACTACTCATGAGATGGCGGGTTTATTCTGACCGACCATTCAGAGTTCCAGAAGGTGGTATCACGCGCTATTAAAGGTCATTCCCACCACAAACCAAATTGTGTAATTAGAGACAAACATCCGATACGAACGTCACATGTTCACTGATAAATTCTCCGTTCAATTAAAATGGGAAAGAACTAACATTGTCTCATCACGAACAAAGCTCTGATGTGTTTACTTTTACTGACGGAAGAATGCGCACTTGTCTTCTGTTTATTTGCCTGCTGAGATCATCTTAACCATTTTACTATTACCGCCGTGGTACAATTAGCTTCAACTTGACTTGGTTATTTTATTTTATCACGTCGACACTGTTCAGGCTATACGAATATAATTATGATAATTACTCTAATAATATAGGGATGAGGAAGGAATCATCTTATTGGTTATCTAACCGTAATTGCGTGTAAGGAGAGTGGTAAAACATTTCAACAAACACCACCCTCAGTAGATCCAACTGGGATTCGAACCACAATCTCCCGTTCTATAACGAGACTGACACCTTAAACCATTCAGCCATTGAAGTGGGTTTTAGGTTTGCCTTAGTAAATATAAGATCCGCGATCATGAATCATTACTGCATTATTTTCAATATTCATTTTATTTTAATTCATTTGAAGAAATTAACGTTCACTTTCCGAACCGAGGGATTATATCAGCATAAAAGAATTTCCAGTAGAGAGAACGAAAGGGCCTACCAATATTGGCGGGAACGGTATTTTGACATATCTTCCAGGGTTATTTCACAAGCCACAATCGACATGGGACCGACGGTTTTACTTTCTTCCGAGGGAAGTTGCCTGCTGTCAGAAGAGCTCAGTCTTGTTACTGATGTATACCTGCTGTCAAAAGAGCTCAGTCTTGTTACTGATGTATACCTGCTGTCAGGAGAGCTCAGTCTTGTTACTGATCTATACCTGCTGTTAGAAGAGCTCAGATACCTGCTGTCAGAATAGCTCAGTCTTGTTACTGATCTATACCTGCTGTCAGGAGAGCTCAGTCTTGTTACTAATCTATACCTGCTGTCAGGAAAGCTCAGTCTTGTTACTGATATATATCTGCTGTTAGGAGAGCTCAGTCTTGTTACTGATGTATACCTGCTGTCAGGAGAGCTCAGTCTGGTTACTGATCTCTACCTGCTGTCAGGAGAGCTCAGTCTGGTTACTGATCTCTACCTGCTGTCCAAAGGGGAGGTTGTTAATCTTGTAATGCAAGTGTTCCCTGGAGGATCCTCGTACCACTCAACCCCCACTAGACCCAGCAGTGGATCTATCTTGCTCCTGCTGTCACCTGAAGCAACCAGCTCCATCACTGAAAGACAAGACTCTTCCTCTGGGAACTAACTCTGTGAGCATCTTCTCAGACATGGACCACGTGGCTTCTCTGGACGGATAGGCCCGGTTCTTATTACGAATAAACATATCCAGAGATCTACTTTCACGTGTTCATACGTTAAGCCATGTGATCTACAGCCGTCACTTATGATAGATGCTATCAATACCTATAGAATACCAAAAATAATACAGTGAAACGTTATCAATATTGACCGTAATGATATGTTTGTATTTTGTAGAAGGTGCTTCAAATGTGCATTCGTAAGAAAATCCAGGTATACGTTAGGAAGAAACATCCTCACAGCTGAGAGGGCTGGATCATAATAAAGTCATGAGAATTAAAGAGGGAGCTTACCTTCAGTTAGGAGGGAGGGAGCTTACCTTCAGTTAAGAGGATGCATACCTTCAGTTAAGAAGATGCATACCTTCAGTTAAGAGGATGCTTACCTTCAGTTAGGAGGGAGCTTACCTTCAGTTAGGAAGAAGCTTACCTTCAGTAAGAAGAAGGAGCTTACCTTCATTTAAGGGGGAGGGATCTTAACTTCAGTTCAGGTGGAGGGAGCTTACCTTCAGTTAAGAGGGAGGGGACTTAGATTCAGTTAAGGGGTGGGAAGTCCTGTGAGTTAAGTGGGATAGAACTCACTACAAGCTAAGGGGGTGATAAATTATGTGAGCTAAGGGGTGGTAAGCTACTTCCATAACTTTTAATACTGAATTTTCCAATTAATATCAAAAGTTGCAATTCATTGTAACTAGGACTCTCCTTTTGGAGGAGAAACAATTCACTTTATTGAAATAAGTTGAAAAATGACACCTGGACACGGGAATCGAGCCCGATACTTCTGTATCTGCATCCAGTAGATCTCTGCACAAAGATGTTCCTCCAATAATCTCGCATGTCTACCGGAAAGTTGTTTTAGAGAAGACTCAAGATCTAGGCGGGAACGGTGAATGGTGATTCCTGCTGCATCATAAGTTAAAAGACTTTTGAACAAGCCTGCAAGTGGAGTTTGATGTAGCTTGGAGGCAAAACCATTTGATATAGTCATGAACGAGAGATCATTTATAATCGGAGGTTGACAAAGAGATGGGGGGGGGGGGAGTAATTCAGTGTATAAACCCTGCCATATTTTGAATCGGGATGGACCCCTTACTTACACCGACCTTCTGTTGCAGTGACTGACTGACAGCATAGATTGATGAAGTCCAGACGGAATATTTACTACATTTCATACGCTTAATATGATGTTTTATTAGGAATATGTTTAGCGTGAAAGTTTTTTGAACATAGGATTTACAGACTGTTTTAACCTAGGACAGCAACACTATCTCCAATAATCCAGCGCTAATATAATTATTTTATTTTTATTTATTTATTTTATTTATTGGAGGTATCTAACGTGCACTTTTTTGAACTTACTTACTATATCAAAACAAGATAATTTCTATGAGCGAGAATGAAAGGGCCCACCAATTTTTTCGAGGAAAGGTATTTTCATACTTCGAAGGAAGTTGTGCTAAGGATTTTTATCGCTCAAGAAAAATCCGTCGACCCCGGCTGGGTTTGAACCCACGAACATTGGGCCCTGATACGAATACAAATAAAAATTGTTAATTCAAATTTAGGATATTTAGATTTTTTTTTAGATATTCCTTAGACTTCGAATTAAAAAAGTTCTACTGTACTTTCTTTCTACTTAAGTATAAATACACTTTATTAAATTTCCTTTCAGTTCATGCTAGCGACTTTAAGACGGAGTATTGCTTTAGCGCAAAAAAAATAAAAATAAAAAAGCTGGATGGAAAAAAAGTTTCTAGAAATAATGTTGATAATTTATTCAATTATTAACTATAGTAAATCATAAATACGATACAATGATTGCATACATTGCAAATTTAACGTTCACAAATACTGTTGAAACCAAGTCTAAAATTTAAAAGTGGAACTTAATTCTACCCGCTTTGGTGACCGATGGTCTAAAGCGCTACTCTCGTAGCAGACTAGACTGTCAATGACGGAGAAATCGAGGTTCGAATCTTGATCGGGAGTATTGAGGGTGGTTTTTCTAAAACGGTTTTCCACTCTCCCTCCACGCAAATGCGGGTTCACTTCCTATAAATTTAGCTTTCCTTATCACTAAAACAGTGACCTGGCAGGGATAAGGTGTTGGACTTCTGTGCTGAGGGTCCGGGGTTCAATCCTTGGTCCCGGCACAGATCTATCTGATTGCCAAACCCTTCCTTCACCTCTGACAAGACGTGTATTAATCACAACTTGTGAATGTGAGGAATGCCAGGCCTCCACCGTGGTTCGGATTCTACGTTAAACTGAAGGTCCTCCATTTCATCTCATAATCACCCTACCATTACACATTTAGCGTAAGTGCGTATAACCCGAACGGGTAGTAAGACGCGGTTCTAACCCGCCTCGGTGGCGTAGTTGGCTAACGCGCTGGTCCTGTTGAGCTCAACCGCCGAGGACGGGGAGATCGAGTTTCGAATCTCGGTCGGGTGAACTGAGGGTTGTTTCTCCTAAATGGTTTTCCACTCTCCCTCCACGCAAATGCGGGTTCACTTCCTCTAAATTTCAACCTTCCCAATTCCTAATCCATTAGCGTAATTAGTACTTAAGCGTATAACCCGAACGGATAGTAAGACGCGGTGCTAAATATAATAATAATAATAATAATAATAATAATAATAATAATAAATACGCGATTCTAAAAAACTTTTATTTTATAACCTATAAATAAAAAATGACCGTAGAACATGTTTTCTTTCCCTAACAACCAAATCTAATGGAACCATTTATGTTATTTATTATTTTATCAACCCCTCTCCTTTACATATAAATGGAAATATCCCTTTCTTGCTCGGAACGGAGCTCTCTTAAAACTAAAGAACAGGGGGTTGAAAGGGGAGGTTGTAAGGGGTTTATTCACCCATCCCCCCCTTTTTTTTCTGCGCTTTATGTAACACATGAAGAGGCTTCATGTGAGGGTGGGAGGGGGCAGAGGCCAAGGGGTGAACTTCAACAGCAATTTATCAAACCAACAGAACTGCGGGTGGGGTGGTGGAGGAAAAAAATAAAATAAAAAAAATTGTTGGGGTTTGAGAGGATTGGGGTAAAATGGAGGAGCATCCCTTGTTGGAAGCATCATCCCCCTTGAAATTTAATTTTCTGCTCCATTACCATAATAATGCATGAAGTGGTGTGATAAGCTGGGAGTGATATTGGAGACGTTCTTCCTACAAGATGTAAGGTAGTAAAACTGTACAAGACTTCCCCACTTTTCCAAGTGTCTCTGGTTGTAATCCTGACTGGAGACATCAAGTGTAAGGTACCACACTTCACTACAACCAGGAGGTGATAACAGACTGGTTTATCTCTGAGTGTCTCTGGTTGTAATCCTGACTGGAGACAAGGTACCACACTCCACTACTATCAGGAGGTGATAACAGGCTGGTCTATCTCTGAGTGTCTCTGGTTGTAATCCTGACAAGGTATCACACTACACTACAATCAGGAG
>CABFWO010003080.1:83691-98101 GCA_902155825.1 Timema genevievae | reverse complement strand
ACTTGACTATTCTAACTCCCCCTACTCATAACTCACCCTAGTGATCTGCTCTCACTCTCTCTACTTGACTATTCTAACTCCCCCTATTCATAACTCACCCTAGTGATCTGCTCTCACTCTCTCTACTTGACTATTCTAACTCCCCCTACTCATAACTCACCCTATTAATCTGTTCTCACTCTAGCTACTCACATGCCTTCAACTCCCCAACTCACCTGCCATACACTTGACGATGGCGGGGAAGTCAGCCTCACAGTTCTCAGGATCTTTGCCAGTGTTGCCCTCTAAAATGCTCTGTATGTTACAGAAGCCAAAACAATTACTGGACACGTTGCTGGATACACAACAGTCCGTGTAGTTGTGGTTCTTGGGGGCGTCCCCAGACTGTGTCTCGTATGTCAGGGGCCCCGTGGCGTTGTCTGGGGGAAGCAGCGCTCGGGAAAGAACTGGAACAGACAATGGTGAACTAGGAGATATTGCTAGGACCAATGTGTGAGTAGAACATACAGGAGATATTTCTAGGATCACTATGTGAGTAGAACATACAATGGTGGACAAGGAGATATTGCTAGGATCACTGTGAGTAGAACATACAGTGGTGGACAAGGAGATATTGCTAGGACCAATATGTGAGTAGAACATACAATGGTGGACAAGGAGATATTGCTAGGACCAATATGTGAGTAGAACATACAATGGTGGACAAGGAGATATTGCTAGGATCAATGTGTGAGTAGAACATACAATGGTGGACAAGGAGATATTGCTAGGACCAATGTGTGAGTAGAACATACAGGAGATATTTCTAGGATCACTATGTGAGTAGAACATACAATGGTGGACAAGGAGATATTGCTAGGACCAATATGTGAGTAGAACATACAGGAGATATTTCTAGGATCACTATGTGAGTAGAACATACAATGGTGGACAAGGAGATATTGCTAGGACCAATATGTGAGTAGAACATACAATGGTGGACAAGGAGATATTGCTAGGATCACTGTGAGTAGAACATACAGTGGTGGACAAGGGGATATTGCTAGGACCAATATGTGAGTAGAACATACAGTGGTGAACAAGGAGATATTGCTAGTATCTCTAAGTATAACTAACTATAGATGACGTCCTCAACTCACCACTCAACTTGTGGAAGGACCGGACTATTGGCTTGCTATTCACCTCACACACGTACACTCCCGAGTCTGTGGGTTTGGCTGTCCTTATAACAAGGACCCAGACGTCACCTCCTGGAACCAATCACAGGCAGGTCAGATAAATCTTACCCATTCCACACTTGAGATTTTGTGTAGAACAGGATTTTGAAAAGGCTTAAAATGTTGCTAGCAAAGTTTAAACTTTTTAAAAGAGCGTTCTAGACTCTTTAATTTTTATCACTTCAAATATAGAATGATTTATAAATGATCCTATTTTTTACCATCAAAAGTATCTCCATTTTATTAAAATACTTTTGTTTACTAAAATAAACTAATCACGTAAAATAATATTATTTCTATGGATTCACCTGTTTGGCATAAAAATAGGAATCGATTCAAAAGTTACTCGATTCAAGATTATTGTTAACAGATTAATAAAATATGTTGTAATAAACTTAATATAATTATATTTGCGTGCATATTATTATACTAATTAGCAGTATTAAAATGGGGTGAAGCAAGAATATTATGAAGGTGAGTTTTAATTAGTAAAGGTTGGTGTTCAGTGTTTACCGTGTTTATATATTAGGTTTAAAATAAGATCTACCATTGAGTTTGTATATAAAACAGAAACCAAACAACCATATCATAAAAATATTACCTATAGGCCTATAAATAACTAGCTCCCCATCCCCCACCACTCCACTGAATTTGAAGTGATATTGAAATATAGAGCAACAGGGAAAGGAAATAAATAAACACCACACATGGGCAAACAAACAATTCTATTTATTCTTAATTAATAATCGCAAGAATAAATCCGTAGCACAAAAATAAATGTGTTAGCTACACCCATTCATATATAACTATTTGAAACACAGAAGTATTTTGATCTCATTTAGAGAATTGTAAACTATTCTAAGATATTTGGCAAAACCAAAAGCTCAAGCTTCTTTTGTTGGTTTTTTGGGGGGTAAAACTACAATCTATACACAACTGTTTTAGATAGAGAAACTACCGGTATATGAAACGCAATTTTTTTGCTAAACTATCTGTTATGTAGAACTTCTAACTTGACGAGAACTAGCTTTTTTAAAAAAAATTCTATTGCCAAAAATCTTTTTATGATATTTAAGAGGGAAAAATATACCCAAAAAGTTTCAATCGACTTCAAAAATTTATCACACAAATTTATAATTTGAAGAGAAATAACTTTTTAGTTCTGAAATTAATAATAACAAAATGTTGTAATTAAAAAATTGAATATTTGAAATGAGTGAGTATAAAATCTTTTGAACGTATAATTCCCTAGATGTATTATGTTAAATATGAATTTTTTTTGTTCATAACAGCTTAGCGAGCGGGAGGTCAGTAATTAATTTTCATAAGGCATACTTCCTGAAAATGAACGAAGTTAATAAAGAAACATCTGCCATTCGTTTTGATTTGTGACACGTAGAGTGTTAACATGCATATGTTAGAGTTCAAACCCGATTCCAGGACAAACTAGTTCGGACTAGGCCGAATTGATACATTCTGCCATTGTAGGATAAGCCGATATAGCCTTATGTTTTTAGGCAGTACTCGTTTTCATTCTTCTTAACCAATACTGTGAATCGACCTTGGACAGGTTTCGTCATTCACAGTTCGCGCTCAAATGTTATCAGCTAACCTAACCTAACATAACCTAACCTAAACCGGGTTTGGCCTAGTAAAATTGTAGGCTATACTAATTTATCCTATGAACTAGGCCACAATATCAGGATTAACAGATTTAGACTAGGCTTAACTAGCACACCCTGAGGCTCTTAGGATGTATCAATTCGGCCTAGTCCGATATAGTTTGTCCTGGAATTGGGTTTGGATGGTAACTCATAAATAGATAACAATATCCGAACAGGGCAAACCTATTTTACATATTTTGTTATCACGATGAAGTTCAAATATAATCAAAACTGTATATATCTCAGTATATGAAAGTATCTTCTTTTAGATTTTTTTTAATGGCTTGCAAAATAAAACCAAGCAGATGAACTCAGGTTGTTGAAGCACGAGAATGCACTGAGTCAGAATAGAACACACCTAAAATAGCAACGTTGAAGAATGGTGTTATGTATGTGTGATAATCTGGTAACAACATTCATTTCGTTTGTATGAATATTAGACACGTATTTAACTTCTTCAGTGATCAAATGATCTAAGGACGGAACCTTTTTGTCATTGGAAGGCCGCATGTTGCTTCAAGGATTCCTCATAAGGCCGCATGTTACTTCAAGGATTCCTCATAAGGCCGCATGTTGCTTCAAGGATTCCTCATAAGGCCGCATGTTGCTTCAAGGATTCCTCACAAGGCCGCATGTTGCTTTCAAGGATTCCTCATAAGGCCGCATGTTGCTTCAAGGATTCCTCATAAGGCCGCATGTTGCTTCAAGGATTCCTCACAAGGCCGCATCGCACGCCCCATGTACAGTAAATTTGGTCAAACTATGACATAGATCGATAATAGCGGCTATCATTTTTAACATTGGGTTTTAAAAATAACGATTTTAATTTGTAATTAATTAAAATTGTGACCGGTGACTGCATGGTCTATCACGCTACTCTTGCAATAGACTGGACTGCCGATGAAGGGGAGATTGAGGTTCGAATCTCGGTCGGATGTTGTGAGGGTGGCTTTTACAAATATGGTTTTCCACTCTCTTTCTCTCTCTCTTTCTACACGTAAGTGTGGGTAAACTTCCTAGAAATATAACCTTCCTAATCCCTAAAACCGATTAGCGTAACTAATACATAGGCGTATAATCTGGGTAGTAAGACGCAGTACTAAAAAATATTAAAATACTGTACATGGTGTTGGAGAATGTATAGTTTTTAAAAAAATGAAGATATATCAATGACAAAAAAAAAAGTTCGAAAAGGCCACACCGAACACCTCAAAAGGCCGCAGGTTCATCATCCCTGGACTCTTAAGGCGTCATTCTCGCATTATACTGAACTGCCGATGACGGTAGATCGAAGTTAGAATCTTATATACTTAGGGTTAATCTACCCGAACGGTTTCATCATTTCCTTCCACGCAAACACGAGTACATTTCCTCTAAAGTCTACGTTATTAATTCCTAATCAATTTGTGAAACAATGCGGATAGTCTGAATGAGTATTGAAACGAAGCGCAACAAATAAAGGCCTTTTATATCAATGTTTTTTTTGAATAATCATATTCTCATGTTGACGGTACAAATCTACATTTACAAACCACCCGAATCTCCTGAATGTCACAAAAGTGAACTTGGATGCAAGGCTGTTTTATCTCATGTTATTTTTGTTATTTAAGTGGGGCAACTAACGAAGTGGCGCGGCGCGTTGTAAACCTCCAGAAATCCCGCGTTATTTAAGAAGTGGTTTGTTAGACATACGCGCTACCGACTGAGCTAAGGGATCAGACTCCTTTAAACAAATAAAGAGTTTAAAAAAAATTAGGTGCAACAGTAAATTACGAGATAATTTCGGAATATTTAAGTGGTTTTGAGCTTCTCTTTTCAGTAGTGTGAGGAGGATAAGGTCCCATTAGTCAAGTATTCAATAGAAGAACTGTTAGTGCTACTGTAATAGTGTTAGTAGGCACTAGCACTAAATAACTATGTTAATGGTGAGTGCTGTAAAGAGTAAACAAACACTTGCCTGAAATCATGGATTCGTCCGAGGGAACTGTGAGGAATAGAGACACACATTAGTACCAACTTTGACACACTTTTATACATTTTATATTGGGAGTATTTAATGCTGAATAGTTCTCTACACGACCTACAAACTAAATTAATATATAATATCAGAACTACTTAATCAACTCTAGAAGATAGAGCAGAGTTACTAGTACATGGGATGGAACCAGGATCCTCAAAACCTGAAAAGGAACCAGGGCAGTCGGTACATGGAAAGTAGCCAGGGATCCCAACGTCTGAAGTTGGACCCTCTGGGAACTATTCTAAGGTGACGGAACATTCCGATATAGACGCGTAGGTGTGTTCCCGATCAATCAGCTGGTAGCTTCATAGATAAGAAGACAACCCTAGTCTAGCAGCAGTAGGCTAGTTGAGCGATTGGCGCACCTGACTTTAATTTTGCTTCCGTGAAATGGGGCTTGATTTTCACATTGTGGTTTTCCATTGACCCTCCAAGCTAGTGCTGGTTGAATATGTTGAGTGTTTGTTAGCCAGTAATGGCATAGTGCCTCATATATTGGCTGGCACCACTAAAAACTCTCTCAATAAAAGCAGCAACAAATATAAACTCTATATCTCCCATTCATTGCTCGAACAAGAAGAGGATCGTTAGAAATACCCAACAGTTTGATTGAATAGTCAAGTGGCTGTAATTTAGTTTTCCTTCCAAACCCCCCTCCCCCCTTCCACCATTATTTTACCTGGATAATAAAAACCAATGAATTGTGATCATACAAAAAGTCAATTTAAAGGGATAGCCACTAACCAGTATTGATACAGCTCGGCCGGGTATGAGGGCCGATATCAGTTAAATGTAACTCAGCACAATCTAAAACCTCACAGAGGTAACGAACGATATCAAGCTATTTATTTATTCCGCCCTTCATTCAAAAATGTGTCTATGCTGCCTTCCGTGGGGATATTCTATTCTTTCCTCAAAAAGGACGAGGTCCTCAATCCCTTTTAATAAACCAATCTAACCAGAGCGTTTCGAAGCTACTTGTAGGGGGAAAAAATAGAAAGATTTTATATATATATACTAGCGGACCCGACAGACGTTGTCCTGCCCGAACGTTGGCATTTCATTTGGGTGGCATAATTGATTTCGATAATAAAACAAATACTATGTAATCATCACAATTACAAACTCACAAATAACTCCAATTAGTGAGTAACACAACTATTACAAATTCAGTGTTTGTCAAGACAACATACAAAATAAAACATCTTTTCATTTATGGAATTTCACCCACAGATCCACAAATATCAGCTTTATCGAAAAACAAACATAGCTATGAATTATTCTCAGAAGTTCAATTATTCATGAAATTTACAAAAGGTTTTAACGGTCAATTATTGATGAACTTGTGATTTTTTTTATATTCATTATTATAAATATTGGGGAGGGGGGGGTGAAATTTTGAGGTTACATGTTCTGATATGCAAAAAATCTTTAAAAAATCCCCCAAAAAAATTCCCTAAAAAATAAAAAATTCTAAAGCCCGATTTCAGCGCCACCTACCGGGTCCAATTGTGAATCTAAACCATCCACGGACCAACTCAAACAGACACACAAAATTTCATCAAAATCGGTCCAGCCGTTTAGGAGGAGTTCAGTGACATACACACGTACAGAAGAATTATATATATTAAGATAATTTTAGCTGCAGTCCTCCTTCCTTCATTGGCTCGTATTGCCTCCCGGCAAATTGGCTCTCTGATACTTCGCGGTCATTACAAGAATCGATGTCAGGGTGGAGATATGTGACTCGGTATAGTCCAACTGTCAACTTACCACTCATTATCCATATCTAATGGGAGGTATAATATAATATATTTCTGGTTTATTAAACTAGTCTCATTTTCCTTATGGTTCAGTTACGAGCAAGAGTGATAGCTTCCAACAGCTCTGGGTTTGAGTCTTGGTTAGAGCTGAGGTTTAATGTTCCCATGATGTGATAAGAGGCAAGTCTCAGTCACGAGCAAGAGTGATAGCCTTCAACAGCTCTGGGTTTGAGTCTTGTTTGGGGCAGAGGTTCAATATTCTCGTACTGCACTCTTGATTGATTGTTTACGGGGAAAAGATTTTACCTGACCAGACTGTACTAGAGGATTGTGACGGTAGCAAACTCAGAAGGACAGGGTCTAAAACGATTTAAAAATAAGCTGTAAGATTATATTGGATGGTTCTAGTCCTTACTTTTTGAATTGGTAAGAAGTCATTTTATAACCAACCGCAAACAAATTGTTCCAATTTCACTATCAGAGAGAAATGTGCGGCCGCTGAAACTGGAAATATGAACTGGAGATTATAGAAGACGTACTCTAGTGCCATAAATGATGATCAGTGACAGTAAATGACTACCCTATGGTAAAATCAATAAAATGTAAATGCATTAGCATCCGCCTGGAGAGAGAATGGAAAATCACATTAACAACCATCTTGTCGACTACTCACCACCATCGTGCAACACGTCGAATCTCTTGTCAGAGGTAACCCTGGTCTCATCCGCTGTCAGCACCCTCATTATGTGTCTCTCTCTGTCTTCCTTCTTCCACATGATGTTGTTGTCTCCCACGTCCCGCACAACACATGTGATGAGAGCATCGTCTCCCTCGTACACGTGGACAGGATGTGTGATACTGTCCCTGGTGCTAGGCAGCCCTGCAACACAACATACAACATGTGATACTGTCCCTGGTGCTAGGCAGCTCTGCAACACAACATACAACATGTTATACTGTCCCCTGGTGCTAGGCAGTCCCTGCAACACAACATACAACATGTGATACTGTCCCCTGGTGCTAGGCAGCCCTGCAACACAACATACAACATGTGATACTGTCCCTGGTGCTAGGCAGCCCTGCAACACAACATACAACATGTGATACTGTCCCTGGTGCTATGCAGCTCTGCTACAACTTTTATATATATATCACCGCGTCTTACTACCCGCTCGGGTTATACGCTTAAGTACTAATTACGCTAATGGATTAGGAATTATTGGGAGGGTTGAATTTAGAGGAAGTGAACCCGCATTTGCGTGGAGGGAGAGTGGAAAATCATTTAGTAAAAACCACCCCCAGCTCACCCGACCGAGATTCGAACCTCGATCTCCCCGTCCTCGGCGGTCGAGCTCAACACGACTAGCCAACTACTCCACCGAGGCGGGTTACAACATATTATAACAGTCAATTGACAGGAAAATCAACAAAATATGTTATCAGAAATAAATTTAATCTGTTTATTTCCTCTATTGATTAATCTTTAACACGTTAACAAAACCATCGTTTGACTTAATCTGATTTAACTAATTGAAGAGTTATTTCAGCTGCGTATGTTATAAAATAACTTAACATAGGGCATACATTCTTAATACTGGATACACTCATCGTATGTTGTCGTTCTAAGGGGAATATTTTGACCCCTATGCCATGGTAGCGATAGTTAACAACTACATCGATAATACATAGTAATAATTATTATCGTAGAATCCATATGAACATAAACTTGATCAATGAGACTACATTTTTTAAAACGTATCTGTTGATGTATTTAAGGGCTTAGTAATTGAAGTTACTTCCTATTTTCAACTGTATAGGACACATCAATAACGGCGAATTGAATCTAAATGGATTAAAAAAAATCATAGTTAACAAATAATGTAATGCTATAACTTTATAAATGATAATTCATTGTATCACATCACAAATATTGGAGCACAAACCATCTGCCAGCAATATTATCGGGGTCGGATTGGGAGGAACGATTGTGAAAACCTCTAACAACCGTTATCAAGAACGTACAAATCCCGCTACTACATCAAACCAAGAGACAAAGCTATCCAGCGGCCAATCAGACATAAAGTTTTCTTTCACCCCGTCACACGCTCATACCAACAAAATGCAGGAAAAATAATCTCATTTTGTTATCTCTCCCTCACACACCCTCCACACATCCCTGAATGGCGTCACAAGCATGGTCAGGGGTACCAACATACCAGAATCAAACATTACATGGATAAAAGTTAGAGGAGGATTTATCTTTCTAAACATATCGTTGTTTCGTAAATATGATTTACAGACTAACTTAGTTTAGGAAAGTTACAATTATGATCAATCATCCAACTCTAGTACCTGGGTAGTTCGACTTGGTATTAAACCAGGGTCCCTATCACCTAGGATAGAGCCAGCGTATCTATCACCTGTTATTAAACCAGGGTCCCTATCACCTAGGATATAACCAGCGTCTCTATAACCTGCTATTAAACCAGGGTCCCTATCACCTAGGATAGAGCCAGCGTATTTATCAGCTGTTATTAAACCAGGGTCCCTATCACCTAGTATAGAACCAGCGTCTCTATAACCTGCTATTAAACCAGCGTCTCTATCACCTGCTATTAAACCAGGGTCCCTATCACCTAGGATAGAACCAGCATATTTATCACTTATTATGAAACCAGGGTCCCTTATACCTAGGATATAACCAGCGTCTCTATCACCTGTTATTAAACCAGAGTACCTATCACCTAGGATAGAGCCATCGTCTCTATAAGCTGTTATTAAACCAGGGTCCCTATCACCTAGGATAGAGCCAACGTCTCTATAAGCTGTTATTAAACCAGGGTCCCTATCATCTAGGATAGAGCCAACGTCTCTATAACCTGCTATTAAACCAGGGCCCCTTATACCTAGGATAGAATCAGGATTTCTAGAACCTAGGGTTAAACTAGGACAACTATAACATATAATAGAAACAGCCCCCTAGCATCTGTCAACTATGTGACACGCAGTTTGTCCAAAGTAGGGAAGTGTGTTGAAAATGATTGTGTTGGTAGCAATGTGTGCTAGGCACTGGAAGTGCACCCACTCAACCAACCCTCTGCATCTCCCATCCACCCCCTCCCAATGGGACTGTCAATGTAACTGTCCACTTCTCTATTCCTCTCTATTCCCCTTTTTGTGTGCTAGCACCAGCCCCACGTGAAGAGTTATTTTCACGGAAATCATCCCTTAGCACGCCAGAATGAAACAAACCTGAAATGAAGTTCAGTCCCCACATAGTCCTTACTGTCATGGTTGTTAAATATAAAGCCATGTCCTCAATGTCATGGTTGTTATATCTAGATTCATGTTTTCATCGTCATGAATGGTTAATCAATATGGTGACTCTTATAGATATTCAGCTCCAAATCCCTTGTAATTAAATAAATAGATTTCAAATTCATCGAGATCTGAACCATAATCTCTCGAAGGTAAATGTATGTCATTGCCCCTGGTAATTCAATGCCGCAATCCGCTGCACACTCATGTTAGAAGTATTGCCCTTCTATTTTATCCAAAGGCGTTTCTTTGTAAAACCACATTCATTTTCATTGCCCCTGGGGATTCGATATCACAATCCGTTGCACATTATTATTGCCCTGCTATTTTATCCAACGGCATTTCTTTGTAAAACTGCATTTATTTCCATTGCCCCTTGTAATTTGACACCGCAAGGCGTTGCACATTTATGTTCGAAATATTACCCTATTTTATCCAACGGTGTTTATTTGTAAATTTGCATTTATTTCTATTAGCCGTTGCACATTCATGCTAGAAGTGTTGTACTACTATTTTATCCAACGGCGTTTATTTGTAAAAGTGCCTTTATTTCCTTCCATTGCCCCTGGTAATTCTACATCGCAACCCGTTGCACAGCCATGCTAGAAGTATTGCCTTTCTATGCTATCCAACGGCGTTTATTTATAAACCTCGATTTATTTAAATTGCTCCTGGTGATTTCACACCGCAGTCCATCGCACACCCAATTTAGAAGTATTACTCTGCTATTTTCTCTCACGGTGTGTATTTATAAGCATTGTACCCAAATACAAAGTACAGCTATGATTCCAATTCTGACAGTTTTATCTTAATATAAGATTTTTTTTTATCTATATGTAAATAGCTAGCATTTGATAGTGAGTAGGGAGCGTGTTAAATCATTTGCTAATAAAGATGGAAATGGCAGGGGGCTTAACAAATCGGGGTGGATTATAAATTTATAATTAAAATCAAAATACGAATATGTTTGAACCATATTTAATGAAGGAAAATTTGTCTGATTCTTCTCTCTTATTTATCAGTGCACTGTGACATGACCATATTGCTGAGTTTTTCAATACAAACATAGGAGTATACAAGGTGTGTAAAGTTGGAAACTTAACCTGAAATATTTTAAGACAAGCATAGCAAGAAACCTGGACATTAATCTACAATTAAATTAAAGGAAACCAACCCCGACTTAAAATGATAACTGTTTGTCCCTACTAGGAATCTATCTCGGCCTTTATAATACTAGTAACACGCGCTGTTGACTGAGCTGGAGGGTTGGACTTCAAAGAGATTTCTCACCAAGCATCACGTGGTGTCCAAGAACACATATAAATACTCGGCTCGAGTACTAGCCAAGTTTCCTAGCATCTGTACTCAGTATCTCTGCAGATACAGATGATTCATGTATTTCCCAACACATCTAGCCTTGTTAAAGTTGTATTCCATCCTTTTAAACAAGGACTATAAGGTTAGATTCACACTCACAGGACTATGTCCTGGCTGTGTCATGTTGGAAACAATCTCAAACCAGGTAATTACCATGTGAGCGACCTTGAAGGACCGTTGTTTGATTCCAGCTCACAGGACTGTGTCGTCTTGGATTGTTTCAAAAGTGATTTCTCACGGACACGGTCTAGCATGGTGGGCGCACAGTCCTGTGAATGAATTGAAATGCGATACTCTATGGTTGACCTAGTGTAATTTCTCCCAGTTTGACTCCTTCTGGCAAGTGCGAACATTCATAAAGGCTGTTCTATAGTGTTAAACTTGACTATTGTGCTGTGTCTTGATACAAGGACTGTTTTTATGGCACCAATATGGACACCCCTGCAGTGCTTTAAACCTCTCGCAATAACCCTCCCCTGAGTTAAACCCACTACGGATATTCTCGTCGGTGTTAAGTACATGACTAGTGATTTATGGGCTGAGGCGCCCCCCCTCCCCCCATTCTAAAATACCTGCAACGAATTCCTTCTTTCCCTCTACGGTACATAGGGGGAGCAGCGCGGATCAGTAACACAGACAACATGGAATGGGATCGGGTTCGATTCCTGTCGTGACAAAAATTTGGGCTCTAACCTCCACCGATCACATATATGAGAAAATAATAACACAATTACAATGGTTGTATTAATATAGATCTAGCTACAAAGTTAAAATAGGAGTACTAACAAAACTTAGTTAGATTTCCCGACATATTAATCTAAACTACAAAGATTAAAACAATTCCATAGATAATTATTAATTTTGTGAGATACCCGTTTTATTCAGGGACACTAATATATTTTTTATTGTGTGTTGATCCTATTGGTAAATAGGCTAGGAGATGGATGACCAATCAAGTTTCACAGTTTAGCTATCATTGGTTGTAGCAGCGATTATTTATATTTTTGACATCAGCTAACGCGACCTGTTAACGACTTGCTTGGCTGAAAAAAACTTTTCGCTTTCAATAATTAACTAAATTAAAGAGTGAGATCGTTTGCATTGATAATTACAAAGCTGAAACGTTTTAAATTGAACATACATTTGAAAGTAATTTGTGTTAATTTTTTCGACTGGGGGAGGATTCATTAACAAAAAGTTCAATTATGTAACGAGTTTTAAAATGTGTGGGCATACGTGGATGACCTAGATATAAATAAATGACCCGGCCACTGAAATTTAGGGGACTCGTTGTTAAAAGTCTGTCTACTGGCAGATGATGAATTATTTCTACTTGATTCAATACTAGATGCAACCTATAGCTCGTCTACGTTGGGAGCGCTGGTGTGTGACAACTATCAGACGGTTTTTATTATAGTAAACATTGGTTGGATGTATTATAAGAATAGTTTGATAACACTTTTTATTGATAATATCGTATTACTAAGCGAATAATAATTATTTCCAAATTTGTCGAGTTTAGTTACTTTCAGCCAGTGTTTGCAATAAAGACCCTTCTGATAACTACTTTCACTTACATACATTCCCAACGTAGATGGGCTATACCAGGGGTGGGGAACCTTCTGACACTTCATGGATTCCACATAGGGCCACATTCCTCATGTATAGTAATTCATGCTAAATTATAAATACGAACCTTACCTAAATAGTAGGTAATGTATTTTTAGGAACCAATAAAGGAGAGATTTTTTAAGCCTTTTATTCCCATTTTTATTCAACAAAGACAAGTTTCAATTGTTTTGTATATATATTCAAAGAAGAACGTTTAAATATATATATATAAATATATATATAAATATATATATAAATATATATAAATATATATATAAATATATATAAATATATATATATAAATATATATATATAAATATATATATATATTTTTATATATATATAAAAATATATATATATATATTTAAAAATTATAAAATATTTGAACGAAACAATTTTTTCACTGTTTCTCGAGTTTGCTCTCCATGAATCTTGTCTTATTTTAAAATTCAACCATAGATATATATGCTTAAAATTATTATATCACATGTATTAAGGATTACAAAATCTAGTAAAAAATCACTCAAGAATGGAGCTCTACAAACAAAACAGTTTGTAGAACACTTTGTTTTATTATATTGTAGGAAGGAATACAATTTGAGTTTGAAAATGTATAATTTATAAACGCTGAAGGATATAATTGCTAGAATATGCGAAAAGGCCGCACCGGACATCACAAAAGGCCACATCGCATGTTCCCCATCCTTGCCTATAGAAGCATGCAGACCTGCTGCCGCTGAAATAATGACAAGTCTCATACAGCTTGCATTGTTATCTCCGAGCTATCTTAGAGCAGGGCTGTCGAATATATGGTACACAAGATTGTCTTGCCCCGCGGTATTCACTCGTGTCCCAAGATTTGACATCTTATATCATTATCATTTAATATGTAACATTGTTATGTTACATTTACCCGCCTCAGCTATTTCCACCTGATCAATCTTACTACCCGCTCTAAGAAACTACGAAGAATAGTCACAAAACAATAGTAATCTTCACTATTGTAAATCCAGTCCTAATACTGTTCTTTAATTAATACGTCTTTCTGCCCTATACTCCTTCAACAACCACAATTCAATTTCAAATAATAATTCCATGCTATTACTTACCACCTGGATCTGCTGTCCGCGACACGAAGATTGCTCGCAAGTAAAAATAAACGTCCTAATTCGGCGAGTGGGGCAAAGGTACTGTGAGTACCCGCACTTGTTGCTTACATCTGACCGTATAGTTGGATACTAGCGGGCGCAAATTCATGATAATAATTCTATCAAGACAAGATGACGTCACCTGACCTCGCCGGGGCTAACTACAGACCACTATACGTAGCAAGCCAATCGTCCGGGGAGGATTTGAAAATTAAGACACCAAATCCGTTGGACCGAGCGGTTCATCCAATCATAGACCTGCATGCTGAATTCCCAAGAGATGGCGAGACTT
>CABFWO010003080.1:70284-81809 GCA_902155825.1 Timema genevievae | reverse complement strand
ATATATATATATATATATATATATATATATATATATACACACACACATCAAAATAAAGTAAGAATACATTCCTATTTCACTTTGTACTTAACATCAGTAAAATATAGTCATGAAAATTATCCGTAATTTGGGTACGCTCCTAGCATAGACTAAAAACTAATTACGTTCAAACTGATATAAGTTAGAGTCGCTTTGAAGATGTTGATAATCGAACAATGAAACCCAGGACCGAAGCGCGGGAATAAGCGGGGTGGGGAACCTCACAAATGTCCCCAGGGGTATTTTTTTACAAAAGTTTTTTTTATATATATAAAAGTAACGCGTGGAGTCTCAAATTACATTTTTATAGAAAAAGAAGACGAAGAATTCACGTGGTATAGATGTGTTACGATGGGATGTGGGCGCATGAGGAGAATGTAGTGGTAGGGGAGAATCTAAAATAATGGAATGGAGTAAAAGAAGAGAAAACAATAAAAGTGGTCAATTTTTTTTATACCATTGAGTTTTAAAATAAAAGAAGAAATACGCTTTGACTTCATTTAATACGTATTAAGAGTTACTTGGATATCGAGGGAAAATACACACACACACACACACACACACAGATATATATATATCTGTGTGTGTGTGTGTGTGTGTGTGTGTGTGTGTGTGTGTGTGTGTGTGTGTGTACATATATGTAGCTTTCATTCACCCTTAAGCTAGCAAGCAACCTTTACACAGTTCCACAATGACGCAGCTGATGAGACAGGGCCATATTATAATCCATCAAGGTAAGACTGCTTAGTTTAGGGTCAACGGAGTATACGTTTTATATAGCTAGAGATATCACTAGGTTCTACGTGAATAAAAATAAATCTTTATATTGCTTGACAAACTACGGGGGATATAACTTTAAGCACGCAAGAGAGATTCGCTGACCGGGGTCCAAGGAATGCTTGTGAGCCCGACTGACTTGGTCGAGGGACGCTCATCTCGGGCTTAGCCCTGAGTGAAGGAATATCCACACGTTGGCGTTAGTTTACAACAAGAGAAACCTAAATGGAAGAAAGCCCGCAACAAGAGGAAATAAAGAGCGCGGAGAAGACGTTTGGTGGTTAACCACTAGGGTGAGATAAGGGAACTTTAGTCTGACATTAAACAGACACGGACGGCTCCATCTATTGACAACCTCCAAACTATATCTAGAAGGGGTGGATGGTGAGAACACAAGAAAGGTTTCAAGATTCCGGCCGAGTTTATTGATTCCATGTGCGGGAGGAGGAACTATTTCTGTCCGAGCATTGTTCCTCACTCTCAAGACTTCCATTTCACTGGGGAGACTGACATGTAGGGGGGAAGAGAGGGGAGGAGGCTGAACATTTGGGAGAAACTTACTTCTGGGACACTACGCTTTAAGACGTTGGGGACCAATTCAATTAGCCGATCACGTAATTAGGAATTACTTAGCAGTTTTAATTGTAATTTAAAGCACACGATTATTTCATCACTCGCTCTGGAAATAAACTTAACCTAAAACAGTGACAGTCTAGGCATACTAATCACATAATCTTTGAACATGGGATGAAACCACAGGACCTAGACTTGAGGTTTCCTATACACGGAAACAAACGAAAGCGCGGAGTATGAGACAATGTATGAGAAATACAAAGGGAGGAAATGGTATTCAAAGAGTGGAATGATACCAGAGATAAAGCACAAATAGAAAGGTAAATACAGGCAGAATAAAGGGAACAAGGAAACGGTGGTGTAACTAGATAAAGTGTAAAGGTAAAGCCAAAAAGAACACAAAGCTGAGTCTTTGTGAGCGTGGCATTCAATCAGTTCAGCGACCCCCCACGGACTAACTCCTTCCAGGGGAACTAGAGTCAGGTTTTAGACTAAGGGTGAGAGGAGAGGGATACATTGTCAGTCAAGTTACTATTCGCACTGAGGCTCTGTGCGTGCCACGGGAACTAGCAAGTTCTTTCTTTACATGCAATAAATAATGGATGAGCATTACTAATTTAAATCAATACACGGTCTACTAGTAATTACAATAAATATCATATTCACAATAATTCCAACTAGCATAATATGACTCACTGAAGGGGACTATGTTTTATTTTGTTTTAAAAATATGCTACAATTAAAAGGTCAAACAAACTAGTTTCGTGTACAGCACAAAACTGTGGGCAAGAATTTTCCCTTAAATAAATTATAACTCTTTGTCGTGTGCTACCCAGGCAGATAATGCACATTTGCTTGCAATGAAGATATAAAATCTGCTGGTAATAACTCATAACATTTCCTAGCAAACATTATTGCTTTGTGTCATGGATAGTCTGCAGTTCCTTGTGGTGGAGAGTGGACATGTTCCTGGTTGTGAATAGGGGAGAAAATACGAGGGAGGACTGTGACGGAGCAAGTAGCGAGGAGCTAGGAGCGAGAGCTTATTGTCTTCGAGAAGAAAACATTTCACAAGCACATATCTCATCTGAAGAAAATATGATCCAAACTGACGCCGACAAGCTATGGCTTATAGTGGGAACTGTGATAACTATTTTAAAGATGTAATTTCTTTTAAGTTTGAAATTTATTGTTGTTTGGCAGTGTACTTTTTAAACACCTGAGGACTGTATCTGAACACCACCAGCATCCATCGTACACACACAAGACTGTTGACACATTGCTTGGATCGAGTCAGAATTCCCAGCCTGGAACTCAAGTCCCCCAGCAAGGAACTCCCTCGTCTGGAACCAGAGTCCCCCAGCAAGGCACCCTCTGGCCTGGAACCAGAGTCCTCCAGCAAGGCCCCCCCCCATGGCCTGGAACCAGAGTCCCCCAGAAAGGCACCCCCTGGCCTGGAACCAGAGTCCCCCAGCAAGGCCCCCCCTGGCCTGGAATCAGAGTCCCCCAGCAAGGCCCCCCTGGCCTGGAACCATAGTCCACCAGCCTGGAGCCCCCTATCTCTAATCAGAGTCTTGTTTTACTGGTAGCCGCCCGTTCATACCGGCAAGTCGTAAATAAGATTATATTAAAAGGGTTTGTTGTTTTAGAAGGTGTTTATCTCTTATCTTGTAACGATCCTATTTTAATGGAGAGCAGTCGGAAGTCTCTCGGGAAATCAAACGACATCTCGCTAGGCCTATGCCCACTGAAATGTCCCCGAAACCAGGTAAACTGGCCCCGAAATGAAATCTTCCCTGATTTCCCACAGGAGTGAGCTGGTTCTGCCCGTGAAGCTAATGTACAGATTAACTGAGAGCTAGTAAATAGTTCTCAAGGAACTGTAGGTATAGTAAATAGCTATTTGTGGTAGTAAATAATTATCCGTGATAGTAAACAGTTATCTGTGATTAGAAACAGCTATCTGTATTAGTAAATAGTTATCCGTGGTTAGTAAATAGCTATTTGTGATTAGTAAATAATTATCTGTGATAATAAACAGTTATCTGTGATTAGAAATAGCTATCTGTTATAGTAAACAGTTAAGTTATCTGTGATAGTTAATAGTTATCTGTTAGTAGATCTTATAAAGTTTCTGAAAGCATCTTTGTAGGTATTCCCTGCAAGGAGAATGCATGGACTGAACCCATCAAGTACAGAAAAACTAGAAAAGCTATCTCAGTGCTAACGTGTTCGAATGAGATCTGGCAGATCTGGATTTGAACCCATGCCGTAAGCACTAAAGGTGGGTTTTTATTTACGCTGTATGGTTTTTAATACTCTCGCCAAGGTAATTCTGAGGTATTTTCTTTATCTGTGTGATTCTCATCCTGTGCCGTCAGGTTAATGCAAGGTACTGATGTCCCGGAAGAACATTAAGATGTATAGCTATTTACACAACTCCCTTTTAGAATTAAAACTTACTAAAAAAAATTAAATACAAATGTTCCAGGAAGGTATGTAGTATTCCGCAGTCCTGGGAGAGATGCGGATTGGTGGAAAAGCGAAGTCTGAAGGGTCCTGTTGGGATCACAGAAAGTTGGGAAGGGAGGAGGGGAAGAGGTGAGATAAATAAGAAGAAGGGAAAGTGGACGGTAAAGGGAGTTTATAGGAAAGGATCAAGGACACAAAACCGTCTTGAAGATCTGTGGAACCGAGGAAGGGAAAGAAAAGAAATCAAGTGAACATTCAACCAATTTCCTCCCGAACCAATTAAAACCAAAAGAGTTCGCGGGAGCCACCATTTGTATTGCCAATTTTTTTTCTCACTCTTACAGTTGCTTTATCATTTATTTTCCTATCTCAAACATTTATTTTTATCCTCTTCTTCCATTTTACACGCTCCACTTGTTAGAAAACTCTAAGCCTTCCAATATATATATATTCTCTCTCGCTTTCTTTTAAATGTGGAAATGTGTTCCCTCAAATATATATTTTATCCGCCAATTTGTGCTTTACGCCTTCGCGGTTTCATCAGGTTTCTTTGTGGGTTTTTTTTCTTTTCTTAAGCCTGTGCGACAGATGGGAATATTTCGTTTTTCTACTGTAACAGAGGAACAAAATGTGATAAACACGAGAGGAAAGGAAATTGGGACTAATATTATCGCGCGGTTAAACTGGGATGAAAGAGACGACCTGCTGGAGTATGTATGGAAAAATCGACATCTCTGGCAGCGCCGCAAAAAGCTTGGTGGGTTAACGTTCACTTTCTAAACACTGAACTTACAGGACCTAGGGCAACAAGTACCTCCAGACACACATTGGACACACAAAGAGCTTGGAGTAGTTAACGTGCACTTTCTAAACGGTGAACTTACAGGACCTAGGGCAACAAGTACCTCCAGACACACATTGGACACACAAAGAGCGTGGAGTAGTTAACGTTCACTTTCTAAACTCTGGACTTACAGGACCTAGGGCAACAAGTACCTCCAGACACACACAGAGCTTGGAGTAGTTAACATGCACTTTCTAAACGGTGGACTTACAAGACCTAGGGCAAGTACTGTACCTTCCGGCAGAAATGTAGGACATACACACAATAATCAATAAATACATCGCCTACGATTAAATAAAGGTTCCACTAATTCAGTGGTTCTCAACCTCTTATAGCTAACGGACCATGCCAATTATTTTGTTCTGTATGAAAGGCCGGCAAGATACAGGGATTGAGGGATAAGCCCAAATTTACTTATCATTCAAATATATATGTTAGTCTTTATTTTACAAACAGTTCTTATTTATTTATTTTTTATGACTTGTTCAATTTACACAAGAGCACACCAACGAACAAACAGACAAACAAACAAGTAAATACATAAATGTAACTAACAAGTAATTGAAATGTATGGGGCTTGTGTGACTCTCCCACGAACATAGATTTGTTTGGCTCATGAATGAACCAAAGTAATTTTTTTGTGATAATTGCTTAGCAATAAAATTAATTATTAGAAAAAACAAACTAAATGTAATATGAATATGCATTTCTTAAATACAAGTATAACTGACATAATAATTATTTTACTATATTATTACCCGCCTCGGTGGCGTAGTTGGCTAACGCGCTAGTCGTGTTGAGCTCGACCGCCGAGGACGGGGAGATCGAGATTCGAATCTCGGTCGGGTGAACTGGGGGTGGTTTTTCCTAAATGGTTTTCCAATCTCCTTCCACGCAAATGCGGGTTCACTTCCTCTAAATTCAACCCTCCCAATTCCTAATCCATTATCGTAATTAGTACTTAAGCGTATAAACCGAACGGGTAGTAAGACGCGGTGCTAAATATTATTATTACTACTATATTATTACTACTATATTATTATACTGCTCTAAATCATCACTTGATCCACAACCAAATAAACTGACCGAAATTATGGTAACTATAAAATCAAGGTGTTACTTATTAGGTCTAGTGATCAGGAAAAAGAAGATTGCTCAACTTTGGGCAGAGTACCATCCAGTATAGCTCTAAATCACCCAATATGACGACATAAAAGGGCGTCCTCCGTTGACACTCCTCAAAACGAATCAAACAAACAAAATTCTACGACAGTTTTTTTTAACCATTGTCCATTGTTCGTGGGTAAAACTACTTTTAGAATTGCTATTACGGCTAAAAGGTGCACATGTCAATGAAACATTGGATCGCGTCTTCCGTTTCAGTTGTTTTAATTCCCTGGCTCCAAATAAATTCTATCCCACCCCTCCTAAAACACACAAAAAGTAACGGAGCAAAGCACTCGTTGAAATGAGAAAATTACACAAAAACTAGCTTTCAATTCTGTTGGTCTCCATTCTCCAGGGTAAAGGTGGGGGAGGGGGGGAGATATTTGAGACTAAGAGGTCATGTTTTGATTGAGAGTGATTAGAGTGCGAGTACTCATAAGAGTATGAACAGTCGTACTCAGCACAATAGCTCAGTACTTGGTGAGAATTTCTAGGCCTTACAAATGGTTATTATTATTATTATTATTATTATGAGGTGATGTTGCATTGGCTTGTTGCATATGTCACGCGGGATACAAACCTGGCTGTAAAATTGTTTGAGATTATCACTGGTTTTGACAACTATGAAGCTTTATTCCACTTCATTCAATTTTAAACAGTAGGCCCATCAGACTGTGATTGAGACCAGTTGTCATGTGTGTAGATTTGTTGCACTTGCATCACCTGGACGAGAGCCACGTGGCCTTGAAGGTTTGGGGTGTATGTGTGTGTGTGTGTGTGTGTGTGTGTGTGTGTGTGTGCGTGCGTCGTGGAAAGAGGATTAGTGGTAGTGCAGGTTGAAAACCACCTGTTTAGAGGAAGTGCAACCACATTATTGTTGAGATTAGGAAAGTTTAAACTGTACATTCCAAATGGATAGCCACTCCTAGTGTACCCGGCCAAGATACAAACTTTGACCTCCTCATGACCCTAAAATTTAGTATAATGAAAGTATAACACCTTGGACCATGCGAAATGAAAGTATTGTGGTTCGTTTCCCAGCAACTCTTGAATTAATTTAATATGAGAATAGTATTCCCTTTATAGCAACCAGCTTTTTGAAATCTTGTTTTTGAGATTGTTCTTAAAACAGAAATAATTATTGGGTTTGATGACCCTGAGGCTGTTTGTTTCTCTGCAGTCAATCTCAAACTGACGCCCCTTGGTTTAGTTGTTTCTTGGGGATGAGAGAGAGAGAGAGAGAGAGGGGGGGGGTGATTGAAACAATTACGAAGAAGGTGGAAGGGGGGGGGGGAATCCTTTATACTTGGAATTTGTAATTTCACCAGGCCAGTCCACATTACTTGGAGGTTTAATGTCCGCATTGTCTGCATGTTTTTATTTCTGCTCGTATTCTATATTTCCCAATATAAAAATTAATAGGTTATTCGTTATTTTACAAATATTTAGACTCGTGGTTTTCAACCTGGGTTACACGTACCCCTGGGGATACATCTAAGAGGTATGTAAAATTTAAAAAATATAAGTTTTCATGATAAACCTTGAATTATCAGGACCGGATTTAGGTTTGGCCACAAGAGACTCGGACGTAAGGACATGCAATCTGGGACACACCATATTTTCTCTCTCTCTTCCTCTTTCTCCTAGATGTAGATTATAGATTATGTATATATAACACTTGCATCATGCATCATGGGATGTACAAAGTTGAAGATACATTATACCTGGGGGTACGCGAATAAAAATGGTTAATACTTTTGCTTTAGTTCTCTAAGGGTTGATGTTTCAATATCAAGTTAAAGTACCAGTTAACTACAATAAATTGAGGCTTGCAGTAAATTTGAGTTAAAGCTTCAAGTAAATGTAGGCGATTGTTTCAATTGATTCTTAGGAGAAGTTAGTTGATTTGGAGTTTTTTATAAACATGCATAGGTTGGCAACCAATAGAAATCAATATTTGATAATAAAAAACACACACATTTAGAAGGATGAGAAAACACATAGCTGTCAAAACGCGTATGAACTATAAAAAATAGTATATTATATTCGGGAACACAGAAAATGTTTTATATGATAGTAAGAGGTAAATTGAGATATACCTTCGGAAAGTATCGATTTGGTCAAAATAAAGCATTGGTTGTCTATAGATAGTTTTTAACAAAGCAAACGTTGTGTATGTTTATATAATGTCCCCTAGCCAAAAATATGAATTCAAGATAAGAATTATCTCATGACGCGTCATAAAATAAATGCAAATTGTTATATCAAGGTTATAATTTGCAAAGTAGTGTGTGAGGACTGAGGAACAAGGTTAGGCTCAGTGAGATAATTCTATACAAGTCTTTAGGTTTTCCTATTTATGTACTAAAGAATGTCTATAAAATGTTTCAAAATATATATTTTGTAAGTTCACATAAAGGAACCTAATATAAAGTTTTAGTCAAACTTGAAGGATAACCTTACTTCGAAACAGCCAAAAACGTATTCATCCTGAAGTTAAAATGTAAGCTCTACTAAACCGGATATTGAAACAGTGCCCCTAAGAATTAATGCAATTTTACTAACTGACTATCTACAAACATTTCACTTCCTACAAATTACTAGCATCTTATTAAATAAAGAGTTTAATAGCTATTTATATTAACGAGTTGTAACTCCAGTGTTCATCCTACATCGCAAGTAGTGGCAGTTGAAACCGTGGCTCAGCAGGGGGGAGCAGGGGGAGTATGAGCGCTCGAGGTTGTAGATTCTCTGCCCCCCACTCGAGAGTCTTGTAGTTATCAGCAGGTCAAATTGCTGTATTTTAGCATGGAAATATCTGTATGTGTTTCTGTAGAGGTGAGCAAGAAAATGTCGCACACGTACAGTAGTACATGAACCCAAGAAGGAATGCGCTCGGTTGTAAGGAAGTTGCAGTTTAGGCAATGAACACGCGTCTCTTGGGCGGTCTTGTTGGGGGTTAGCAGGGAGTATCCTCGGGCTGTTTTACGGTATTACCCATGTTTGGTAAAGATCGAGTTAAGGGCTCAGGGTGGAGGAACTAAAGGGCGTACAAGGTCGGGGAAAGGGCTCATGGGACAGAGGCTTGCTTGAAGTGTTTATAGTTATTTCTTGTACATCTTGTGAGTACTTATTTGTTCATACTCTCTTTTATAGTAAAAGTACAAGAATAGAACCCACTGACCCTTGCCATCTTTTAAGAATATGATCCATCAATCCTTATTATGGGTTGGGGCTGGTAAATATCACTAGTTCAAGATCGGGCAGTGACAGTTTTTATGACGTCATAAACAATAAGTAATAAGGCTACAGTTTTTTTTAATTCACGACCTTTTTTAATAATACAAGATTACTAGCGACCCCATGCGATAGGGTCAAGTTGAGTTTTTTTTAAATACTTTAGTGTCAGTTATTAAGTAGTTTTAGATCAAATGAAAAACACATATTGAACACATTTATTTTTTTATTTTTCAAAAAACGCACATGTGCAAATATATTTAATACTATAGGAAAACTTACTTTATTTTTCAAATTTTACAGGCCTATAGCGATGTGCAGGTAAAAATAAGAAAATTAGAAAAACTGTTACAAATAATAGTTAATAAGTAATAAGCGTAAACATTTTATGAGATGAATGAGATTGTTCATTTTGATATGATAAATCCAGTTTCAGCCACTGCTTTTTTCAATCAATGGAAGCCATTAGCTCATATTAATCAAATATACGAATGGTTATTAAAATTGTATTGCTGTAATCATTTTGGATGAAGTCTATCTCTGCAATAAATTAAACAAATGTAGAATGAAAGGTTGTAGTATATTATAATTTCAAAAGTTCTATATTAAAATTTAACATATTTATATGTTTGTTGCGACCCCCAGAATCTTTTTAGTGACCACCGGAATAGTTGTGACCCACAGTTTAAGAACCTGTGAATAGTAACCAGTCGTGCATGGTGAATATATGGATCAATACAAATAAATCCATTAAACATTTTAGAGGTTTCAAATATCCACAGCTCGTGAATATGGAACTATGTGAGTCTCCCTTACCACTAAGCCACGAGGATGGGTAGTTACAGTGGGATAAGGGTATACGCTTCCGGTACAACCCCTTGATTGAAGCAATCACCACATTTTAAGGTGCTTGGGCCATTAGTCGAGGAGGTAGGGCTGAGTAGGGACGAGGGGGGAGGAGGAGAGATGTTCCGGTTCACCCAATGAAATCTCTGCCAGCACAGGAAGTACATCGTCCCTCAATAATAGCTCAATTATCCCCGTGTATAATACAAGAGTAACTACTGAGAGACTGATTCCCAAAGGTCAAACTTACAAATCAACTTCAGGCAGGAGTTAGTTTGAAGAGGTCAGAACTGATACATTTCAAGCAGGAGTTAGTTTGAAGGGGTCATAGCTGCTGATCAACTTCAAGCAGGAGCTAGTCTGAAGAGGTCAGAACTGCTGACCAACGTCAAGCAGGAGTGTGAAGAGCTCAGAACTGCTGATCAACTTCAAGCAGGAGTTCGTTTGAAGAGCTCAGAACTGCTTATCAACTTCAAGCAGGAGTTGGGTTGAAGAGTTCAAACCTGCTGATCAACTTCAAGCAGGAGTTGGGTTGAAGAGCTCAAACCTTCTGACCAACTTCAAGCAAGAGTTGGGTTGAAGAGTTCAAACCTGATAATCAACTTCAAGCAGGAGTTCGTTTGATGAGCTCAGAACTGCTGATCAACTTCAAGCAGGAGTTGGGTTGAAGAGTTCAAACCTGATAATCAACTTCAAGCAGGAGTTGGGTTGAAGAGTTCAAACCTTCTGATCAACTTCAAGCAAGAGTTGGGTTGAAGAGTTCAAACCTTCTGATCAACTTCAAGCAAGAGTTGGGTTGAAAAGGTCAGACCTGCTGATCAACTTCAAGCATGAGTTGAGTTGAAGAGGTCATACTTGCTAATCAACTTCAAGCCGGGGCTCAGTTGTAAAGGTCAGACCAGCTGATCAACTTCAAGCGGGAGTTATTCTCCTCTGGTTGTATTTCTCGTGAATGTTAAAAGGATAGAAGCGTTAGATCTATCTTCCCTCTTTGCTTCACGCTTCAAGAACATAATATTTCACAAAACACTCACTTCATTACGAATATGGAAGCTTTTTCATGTCGGTATAGAAAAAAACGATGGATTTTGTGTTTTTTCAACTATTTTTTTCTAGTTAGTGATTACGTAATTGAAAATAATTGGCTGCAAAGTGAACCTACCCCCTCTTTCCAACCCTAGCCCGACTTCAGCTGGTAACCTCTAGGGAGGGAGTGATCAGCCTCTCTTTAGATTGATCACAGTCTCCCCCCTCCCCCTTTCAAAACGACCCCCCAACATCGATCGGCCCGTTGCGAGTTTTCCCCACAAAGCTATAAATTCTCAGTCACGCACGCAATCAAATTAGAGCCTCGACACTACACGTATTAAAGTCAGTGTATCCACGCAAGCACTGACACAAGCAGTCAGCGGCCGCAGGCCATATTATCGCCCACAATACCCCGGTTTCAAATAATTTGGTTGTTTTGTCGAGCAGATGAGTCCATTCTCCCCCCAGGGTCAGTACAGTTTGGTGTTTGTTCAATCTGATTTACTTTAAAATGGATGGAGGGTTTTATTGGGGGGGGGGG